>VZTJ01000298.1:239034-273864 GCA_013397795.1 Orthonyx spaldingii
GGGGCACAGGGGTGGAGAGGGGGGTGGGGGGATACAGAAGGAGCAAGGGATAGGGTTAGGGAACAGGTTAAGGTTAATCAGTATAGGAGAATTAACGTATCCAGGTAAGGCAACTCAGGGAGAGACCATTTTGCTTTCCAAGGGGTGGTTTCAAAGAGCAGAGCTGTCCCACCAACGTCCCGGGATGGGCTCAGCTACCCCAACATTTCTCAGTCAGCCAACACTATCTGTATTTACTTTATAATTAACATTATTTATCTACTTTATAATCAATGTTTACTTTAGAATCATCTTGTTAACAGGCTTCCAAACAATCAGACCAACTTAAAGGAGTATTTCATAGCAGGGGTTGAGCTCCAACCCACGCAAAGAACCAGCAGTGAGCCCAGTTACCATCTGAGACAGGCCATCCCTACCTCTGGAGATGCTTGTGCCAGAGGACTTCAAATCTGGTTTTGTCCCAATGCACACAAAAGTGTGTTTCCATGCACATAAAATGTAATAATGTACAGACACTCTGTACATAAGCTGAATGCACTGAAAAATGAGGTAAACTTAGATATCAGAAAGCAGATATAAGAGCAAACAGAAGAATACATTTTAAACCAGTTAGACTTTCAGGGCTGAAGGAGTGGTTGCTGTTGTTCCCAAACTATTACAGTTCTCATCATATTCATGTATATTTTGCATATATTTGAGCCTGGAAAACCCAGATTATGTTTAAGCTTCTCTCTAAGCCCCCTATATGATAGTGGGCAAATAGGACCTCTGTAACAATCTTAACTGTCCTTGTAATAGTTGCATAGAATAACCATGTCATTTTGAGTAGGAATTTCTGTGTGATCCTCATTTGGGTACTTTTAAGATGACCAATCTGTTTCATTATTTCTCTATCTTCTACAACATTCAGACATGTTTTTTCCTCACTTCTGAACTGTGGTGTGTTTCCTAGTAAAGTAGAAACCACGCTTAGCTCCTAGAGTGCTAGTGACACCAAAATTCTGAGTGCTGGCAGGACCGACTGTAGATATCTTCCCTTTTCTTTGCTTTTCCATCTCTCCTCTCTCATGTGAGTTTCATGTAAGGGTCTCTACTGTGTTGTGTGTTGACCTTTTCCTTTTGTGATCACAGAGTCTCTGTTTGATGGCTCTGCTTTGTTTTCTCACATCTCTTGGGAGAGATCTTTTTTGTAGGAGGTCCTGATTAAGGCCCCCTGGCCATGTGCTGGTTTAGACTTCTGATCCCTTTCCCAGTATGCATGCAATGTTCTTTGATGAAATGAGCCTTATGATTGCAAAGCCTAAATATTTGGAAAAGATGTGAAATATAAGGATATTTATGGACATTAATGAAATGAGAAGTTTAATTTTTAAATCATTCATGTACAGAGAGGAGCAACTTGAATTTGTGCAATAGCCATATGATTATGATCAGTGCATAATGATTGCTTTTTTATTATTTGTGATTTTAAGTTTGATTTAACTGCTTTTTTCCCAAGTGGCTTCTACTGATGAAGTCCCACACACAAAAAAAAGAATTAATGTGTTTGATGGATTTTTCTGCCTTGACATGTTGAAATTAAATTTGTCTCTAAGTTTCCAGGCTTTATATCACTGAACAATTCTGTGTTCCCTGAAGGGCTGTTATTTTTTGCTTGTTTGTTTTTAATTTAAATTGTTTACACTACTGATTTTGATTCTGACAACTTTATTTTAAAATACTTTTGTTTTGTTTTTTTAGTATTTGCCTGTTCCTTAAAAATGCCCAATTGTCTCTTTACTCAGTAGCAGCCAATTAAAAGATCAGGCATGTGAAAAAATGATATGGTGAAGTTGAGCAATCTGAGAAAATATCAAATATGTATTTATGACTTTGTTCTGACTTTTAAATCAGTAACACCTTGTCTTCCTCCTTAGGTTAAAGAGTATCAAGTAATGTTAACTCATGACACTTACATATTTAGTGTCTTCTAAAATCAGGTTTAACACCAACTAATCATTACATATTTGTTACTGTTTCTCTAGGTTACATTTATATAACTGAGCTACAAGTGAAAGACCGAGTATTTATATCTCTGGGCTATTCAGTGCTTCAAACTTAAATGTTTAGTTTAAAAGTTGAACTGGAACAAGAATAAAGAAAGAAAGAAATAAAAAAAATAAAAAGGTAAGATGATGTTTCATCTGCTCCTTGAAGTAAATTTATAATAATAGGTGGTGACAGTAGTTGAAGAATGTATTTAGTGTTTCAGTGAATTCCTGAAAGCTATTAACTCAGCCTCAAAGTAAATAAATTTCCCTTTTCATCTTCTCCATATTTTAGTTATCTGAAAAGCACCATACAGTGCCTGTGTTATATTTTAAGAGTCATTTTCAAGTTTTTCTCCTTCAGTTCTTCAGGCCATTGCCAAAAACAATTATCTGCCTTTTTTCTCATGATATCCAGTCTCTGTGGGAGCAAGGTATCCTTGAGCACATTGCCACATCAGAAGGCTGATTATGATCATGAATGATGGTGCTGAGTAATTTCCTTTCCTTTCTTGTTGGGTGGAGCTGAAAGAGCCCAATACAGGTTTCCAGCTACCCTAAAATTGCTTTTGCTGTATTATTCCAATGTAGGTGAGAGCCTACATCTAACTAAATCTAAAATTTTGTGCTTGGGAGAGAAATGTGCTGGTAGAAAGGGATTGCAAGAGTTAGATTTTTCTGCTCAGTGCTGTCTTTCGTTCACAATTTCACATTGAGCAAGAACTTTAAACTACCCTCTGCTGCATGTTACTTATCTGAACAGTTGTTGATGTTCTCAGTAGGTATAAATCTTGCTTACCTCCCTGTTAAAAAAGGAAAAATCCCAAACAAAAAACAAAAACCCAACAGCCCATGGGAGTCTTAATTTCTTTTCCTCGTTTTCTTTTTCTCCAAGCAAAAGTGAGAACAGATTGTCTTTTGGCCAAATTCTATGCCAGGGCAAAAGTGAACCACAGAAGGAAATGGGTTAGAACTTTTGCTTGTTTCTGACATTTAGAGCAATGAGTTCCTACTCAGAACAGAAGAGAGACTCTTGGGAGATGCACAACCATTCTTCCTGGCAATTCCCAGCTTTAGCTTGTTAATACATCTATTTGTTTACATATTTTTGAATGGAGGGATGTTGATACCTCGAGGATTAGAGAGCCCAGGGTGCTGAAGTAGTCCTTCACTACTGGGTTATCAGTGCAAACCTGGCTGATTAAATAATCTGCCGGCATCTGACAATAACTAAAACCAATGTGGAACAGGAGCTTCTTCAAGAGTTTTCTACAACCTTTCACATAATTACCATGAGAATTTCTCTAACAAGATGATATTACAGGGACAAAATCCCCTGGGTGCAGGACCTCCTCCATGCCAGAATTTGAAGATCATGGTGCTGTAGCCAGGGAAGAGAGGATGCTGTTTCAGTGGTTGGAATTTCTCTACCATTTCATTAGCATCCAAGTAGCATGGTGCCTAACCTGCCAAGAGGCTGTTGAATATGGAATGAATTTAATGTCTCTTGATTTTGCACTAGCTCTACTTATTAAGGAATTAAACTCTTTTTCTCTTTTTAAATTTCTGAGAACAAAAGTAAATAACATACTGCCTTCCATTATGAGCAGAATGAATCATTTATTGAGTGCTCCATAATAGCACTTAGGCCATAAGACACACTTTTCTGACAAATTGTGATGTCATGCTTGGGCAGCAAAAGTGACAGAACAAATGAAAGAAAGAAATTAATCCTTGTCAGACTCATCTAAAGTAATTTCTTTTTGGGTAAAATAAGTGTATCTTACATTTCTTCCACAATATGAATGGAAGTCACCCAGGAATGGAAGAGTTTTTCACTATTATTCTAGAAAATTGAAATTCTTGCTTTTGTCACTGGTCTTGTTTAAGCACTCCTATTTGCATCCAATTGCAACTATTTGAAGAACAACACTGTATATCCAAGTGACAGTGATTTGTAGACACTTGAAAATGAGAATAAAATTTGGAAATGGTCAAGGGATGAGCAATGTGTATAAGTGTATAAGCCAACTTATACAAATAAAAATTACCTCCATTTCCTCTTGAATCGAAACAGTCCCTTGGGAATTTAACTTTACATTGCTTCCCTTACTGGAAACAAAAGCATTTCAGCAGAAAGCAAATTCAAGAGTACCCCCAAAACTGAAAGTGCCCAATTTGAATTTATTAGATATTTGAAGGGATTGTTTGCTGGTTCTCTATCTAGGTTATTTCCCACCAACCACACTAGCAGAGAAATCTGCTGATTCTTAACATCTCATGGGGCACAGCTGTAATTATTCAAGGACATACATTCAAAAATAGAGAAAAGTGAAATCAGCAGACTCTGACATTTTGACCTGTTTATCTAGATTGTTCTATTCTCTGCACTGAAGCCTACAATCTTTAACAGTGCATCTTGGTAAAACACCCAATATTTATTCTTTAAATGCATTTATTGCCTCTACTGCTTTATGATTGCCAGGCCAATTTAAAAAGAAATCATTATTCGATGGAATTACAGATTCTTCAATTACCTCCAGAGTTTTTATCTGATTGGCCTTCTTGAGGAATACAGTATACCAGACAGATTGCATTGGGAGTTTTAAAAATCCATTTATTCCTTAGCACCTTCACAGCATTATAAAAGTAATAAAAAAAGTTTCACTTTCTTGCATTCCGTCCCCTCTAAGTATGCTTCACAAGCTTTCTTAAATTTCTTCTGGCTGCTATTACATTGATTTCTACTCTGCCCTCTAACCTCTTTCTAGCATTCAAGAGAGGCAGCTGGTTGCCTGTTGATTATCACGGTGACTTCCATTTCTCATTTTTTGTCTTGAACCAAATGTTTCAAACTTCTTCTTGATTACTGTATGATGGCTTGTATGGCACCCAACTGTAGTCAGTGCTTTAACTATGGAAATCTCATTCCTTTTAATGTGATTAGAGCTATAACAGTTTACAGTAGTTTCAAAAGTTTGGTAAGAATGATACTGTTGGGGTCAAACAGTTTGAAGTTGTGAGTTAGAATGCAAGAATTAGAGAGAACTGGAGAAATAATTTCATCAGTTCCTTTCATGATCTAAATTTTAAACTGAAATCTGTGATTGTTATCTTCCAATCTGGTGTGCTGTGACTGTGTTAAATTTCATGTTCACCTTTTAAATTAAGCAATGTCTTTTCTCCTCTGTCAAAAAAGGTAAGGAAACAACCAGATATATTGTCAGGGAAGTATTTGTTTCCTGAAATATATCATTGGTATGATTGTTTGCTATATCAAAAGACATCAGTGAAATTATACCAGAGAGGAAAGAAACTTTAAACAGACTCAAAAAAAAGTGAATTTATTTGCCTGTTAGGTGAGTTAGAAGACAAGTCTTTTTTACCTTAGAGATGAAAATAAATAACAAAAGCATCACAACGTAGCATGTTGACATTTGACATCAGAGAAAGATGATCTCATCAAAGATGAAATGGTTAATTTGGGTTTCTAAAGTGGAAGTGAACCACAGGCAACAAATCAGTCCATTTTCATATTTTCCCACAATGCTACTCATGTAAAAGGTTGATTTACATTAATGTTTAAGTCCTGTCCTTCCTAACTAGATGTTCATTTAACCCTGTTCATAGAATGTGAATTGAAATTAAAAGCAGAATTCTTTCCACAGAAAAATAAAATGTGGATGATGCTGTAGACTGCAATTATCTGGTTACGAGTTTGAATATTCTTTCTCTCCATCCCTGGAAAGCTATTCTACAAACACTCCAGTAAAGCAGAAGAATGATTCAGTGTGTCAGCATTTTGCCATTAGCCTGTTCAGATGCCTCCTCTCTCAAGAACTGGTTCTTCTTCCTCATGCTTAGTAGGTGAGGACTCTGAAGTCTTTGTCCCTGGGTTGATTGCTGCCTGCTAATTTCTACTTCCAACTTTTAGGTGGTTACTCCTCTCCCTCTGCTTAAATTACTTTCAGACCTAGATAGTCACCAGTTTACCATCTTACTTCTGTACTCGCCACTACGGACTTGGTCCCTATACTAAGGGCAGCATATACATAAGGTTTTCTCCGTTTCTACCAGCCTTTGTTACAATTATTTAGTCAAATCCTATCCAAGTCTATATTGCACCCAGACTATCCATTTAATAATCTCCTCTTTTTGGGAAGGTGTGCTCATGTTCCCTGCATTTTTAAAGCCTTGGCCTGGTAGGATGCCATCTGGATAAGACCTGTAGCTCCTCCCACAGCAAAAATCCTCTGAGTGTGGTGATGAACAGCAAGACAGGATTTTCAGTTTCAGTGTAATAGACTACTGAATAATACTTATATTAGTTACTCTAGTAGTTTTGCAAACTACTGCTCTCTAGAAAAAACTACTCTAGTAGTTTTTTCAACATGTGCTTTGAAGAGACTGCTGTTCTGCAAATAGTGCCATTGTCCCATGGAAGATATTAGGGGCTAGTATCATGGAAGTGTGCTCATTTACTTTCATAGAACATATATCCCATGGATGAAATTCTGGCAAGTATTAAGTAGTTTCTTTTTGCACAGAAGTGGATTTTCTTTATAAAAGTCTTCTTTGTGCACTTGGTAGGAAATTTCAATATGACCGTACTCTGAATTCATTAGTTTCTGTGTAAATCTGGAGTCAATTCTGATGTCAGTAAAATTGTCCTGTATTAACTTCAGTGTTACACTGATGAGGACACTGCCTGCTGTCTGTCTTGGTGCTACGTCTGGTCTGTTACCAGTCATATGCATTTTTCAGTTGATGGGATTGCCCTTTTCCCAACCTCTTCCCTGACAGGTGGATTCTGTTGTTACTTTAAAATACTCCAAACCTCAGTGGATAGAATAATTAGTCTGGTCATTGCAACAAGCTTTCCATTGACTGCTGTACCAGTCTGTGTTTAAGCTGCCATCCATCTCCTAGGCCTTTCTTGCTGCCAGCATGTCAGCTGATGTTAGCCCTCCTACTCAACTGAACGAAACTGGACAATACTGGCCTCCTGCCAGCTCAGCATTTCATCATTAACTCACCTCCTAGAATCTAATTTTTTTGTGGGTAACCATTTTATTCTGCCTCAGCCACTTTCATTTAAAACTCTTCAATCTTCTAAGCAATAACCTTTTTAATCTATGTGCTATAATGTTTTCTTAAGAATTTATGATTTTGTCATTCCTCTCTCCCTTCCTAGTTGTGAATTGCCATATTAGCCTATTTATAGAAATAGTCTACAAATGCTCTTTGGAAGGTCCTTTTCTTGACCCCCTTCCTCTTCTACTGATAAAAAAAAATAGGAAAAAAAAAGGACTTAACCTTTAATGAAGTTGCTGCTAAAGTAGATTAGCCATTGGCAAGATTGATGCTGCTGCTGCTGCTATCAATATTATTAAGTAACTAGGTATGAATTCCTCATTGTGTAAACCTGAAGTAATAAGCGCTAGTAGAGCTCCAGGCAGTCCATCTCACCTTTACTTTTCCAGTGTTCCTTCCTAAGTGAAAAGTAAATAATAAAACTGAGAGTGATGACTTCATTTTTACCAGGTTTTGTTGTTTGGTTTAGGTTGGAGAACCTAGGATTGCAAACTGCTCTGAGTTGTGGCTGTGTTTCACAATTTTGGAAACAGGATGTTGTAATTATGGGTTATTGTGTTTTTCTGTATTTCTCCTTGTTTGGGAATGTTTGTAAGATTACCAATGAAAGGGGATTCTGGAAGCAAAGAAAAGACAGACAAAATGATTTGACTTTCAAGGAATAATTTATGGGAAGGGGTCAAAGTATTTGGGAAGGAGAATTCTTTTTCAGTGTTGGTTGGTTCATCTTTTGCTGCTTCTTAGAGGAACATTCAGTTCTCTATGCCCCAAACTATTGTGTCTGTCACATCAACAACAGTGGTCCCCATTCTAAACTTGGACACCCCATTCATTTCTTATGAACTTAATGCAAAGATCTATGCTAACAGTGATTTTTTTTTCAGTAATATCAAGAAATTTTGAGAGTGTTGAGTCCCTACATCTCCTGTGTGTATGAGAAAATTCAGGACCCTGAGTGACCTTGGCAAAAGCAGGAAGGTGGAAAAAACATGAAGAGAGGAGGTTAATGGGTCACAAATATGGAGAAGTTGGCAGTAACTAATTTTTTGTTGATTGGGTCATTTCATATTTTAATTTTTGTTAGGTTCAAGTTTAGTGTTGATTAGTTGACAGAGATGAGAGGCAGCTGAGTTTTCCAAGGCAAATAATGTAATTTGGTGCTCTACTACTTTGGAGTTGAGTGAATTTCTTTTCCTTCTAGGAGAAGACATTAAGTCAGATTTCTAAGATGTCTTACTCCTTTAAGAGAACACTTTTTGCTGAGATATTGAGAGTCAAGAGGCCCTTGCTCCCGTCACTGTCCAGATAAGTTATCTCTTGTATTAGGAGAAAAAATAATTAAGACATGTGACCAAATAATGTCAGCCATAATGCAGTTGCATTGAGATGCAGGAAATGAAAACTCTCCCTCGCTGAACCTCCAGTGTTCTGACATTGCAGGGAGGAGTTACTGTGCCTGTCTATGCTTTGTGCTTCAAGGCTGTTGGCTGTGTTCCTCAGAGAAGAGAGCCAGAGTTGATGAAGTGAAAGAATAGATATGGCATTATTTTGGCAACCAGCGCAGAAGTGCTTGTGCATGTCAGCATTTTCAGGGCCACTATGACTTCTGGTCTAAACAGAACTTAGAACTTGGTGAAACACTTTTCTTCATTCCTTCCTCATTTGGGGATATTTTGTGTTCTGATATACCTTTTCTAGATCAGGAAGATAAGCCTTACTTCACCTGAATTCTGAAGGTGTAATTGTGAACTTCAAATCAGCTTTCATGCCATTTAACTGTGGGCATAAATGAGAGGATCTAGGCAAGTAATAACTTAATTAACAAGAAAGTGGGAGCCCAGCTTTGTTTTCTTCCTGTCCATAGATGTATCTGCAGTACTAGATTGCCAGCTGAGTTGGTCTGTTTCCCAAATGAGCTACTATTTTGATCATACTTTACTTCCTTTGCTATAGATAGAGTATAAGAAAAACGTTTGCTTATTTCATTTAGATCAACTGCAATATTCTGCTCTTTACTGTCAACTGTCGTAATTCTCCACATCAGTGTTGTGTTTGGTTAGACCTGCTGATGTGGCAGTTTCTTTGTGCTTTGCTTGTGTTTGATGTTCAGAGCATTCTGTAACTTTAGCTGTACAAAGCCTGAAGTAGAATTTAAAAGATGTGCAGGAGTCTGGCACAACCCTTGATGTGTTTTAAATCTGTTGCCTGTGAGAATGAACTAAATGATGATACATTTGCTGCTAGTTGGGGCAAAGGATTCTGCATATGATGAAACTGAAGAGGTTTGTGTGGAAATTCTTGCTTAATTAATTCATTGTAGTCTGCACCAGTTGCATAAAAGTAGCTGTTTGATTTTGTGAAAGTCCAGAAGAGATTTTATCTTCAATAGAAGGCTGATCCTTTTTCTACTGAATGCACTGTATATTGAAGCCCTGTGTATGAACCATGATAGTCACAACACTCCTTTGTCAACACTACTGGTTTATCCCTTTCCCTTTCATACAATTCAGAACATTGCAGAAAGCAAGTTCTGGAGGCATCAGAAGTTTTTCTGGGATTGCATTTCACACACTACATAAGCATTTCTGGAAAAGCAGAGGATGTACTGTGTGGAAATGAAGATAACCAACTTAAACTAATATATTTTGTTAATAAACTAATATTCTATAGCAATGTTTCTCTTAGCTTTTAATTTTCCAACTTACTCCTGAAGCACAGGGAGGGACACTCCTGTGAGGAAACCATCTTTTCTAACCTTCTTTTCTCCTTTCTACTCAAATCCGAAAATATTCTACAAAATGTCCAGTAGGCTCCAGGTTAACCTCAGCAGTTCTGCTTCATATCCCAGCAAATTCGTTACCAACAAGAAGCAGGCAGGCATGAAGCTTCTGTTAGCCTGTAAACCAGATTCCTAGGAACAGACCCATACCTCTGTAAGGACTTAATGAGAAGCCATGTATCCAAAAGCAAAGTCTGAATTAATAAAAAACTATATGAGTTTTACAAGTTAGAGCATTAGCTGGTCCTCAGAGAACGGTATTAAATTTTTTAGTGAGCTCTGTCAATTTCTATCTGACAGTTTAGGAAAGGTAAAAATATTGTGGTTTTAGAAAATCTTGACATAAGCTGGAAATCAGATCTTTTGCACAAGGGAGCAGTCATGAAAATCTATGTGGAAGAATATTGCTAGTGGTAAGGAGGCATTGAGGGAGAGCATAATAATAGATGACAGGGAATCAACCAAGAAAACCATCAAATAGGCTGCACATGGAAAAAAACCCAAAAACATTGTGAAGCTGTTATAACCAAAGCACTGTTTTAAATACCAAATATCAGAATGAAGTATCCAGGGAAACTGATTTCTCTAGCATTACTTTAGTCATGATGAAAGTCAGTGCTGCACAATTTTTTAAATCTTTCTGCACTTCTCTGAGTCCTACTGATGTAGCATTATGGCCACAAAGTCCTGTTCTTCTCCTTGCTTCACTGTTAAAATCTGACTGGGAAGGTAGATTTCAGTGATGAGATATTGTGAGCAGAAATCATAAGAATAGAGTACACTTGCATTTTTCTAAGCTTTATTCTGACAGTGGTACTTATCTAAGCTAGTTTATGAACCACAGTGGTAACCCTGGACTACTCTGGAAAAAAGAATGAATCTTAATCTCACTCTTACTGCTAATGGCAATGGGTCATGTTTCTAAGAGAATTTGTACCACAGGTGAATGTATTCCAGGCAAAATGCATTATTGGCAGACAGGAAAATTAGAGAACAGACAAGCTTTATTTTATGTAAAGAAGCATTATAATTTGAAACCATGCAAGGATCCATAGTGTTCAAAATTGTGAGCTCTTTGAGGACTCACTACTAAACTTCTGCACTGGTTCAATATTTTTGGAAGGAGGGAAATATAATTTTCTTATTTCTTTCTAATTTTCTTTAGATTTTCTTTACTCCTTTGCTTTTTTCCTCCTTCATATCCTTTACTATTCTCCTCAGACCTGAGTACAATAAACTCTCCTCAACTGAAAATGCAATTGTTCTCTTTTGCCTGTTCTACTTCATTCCTCTCTTTTCTTAACAATCTTGGTGATGATCTCTCAGTATTGCATTTTAACTATGGAAAGAATTTGAGAAACTGTATCAAATGCTGGGGTATGTTGTGGTTTGTTTGTTTGTTTGTTTGTTTCCCCAGCACTACAGTTAATGAATTTTAGCAGGCAGAGCGGCTTTCTGAGAGTACAGTTATCACCCACAAGCTTGCTTCTGCAAGATCTCAGAACAGATTTAATAGAAATATAACCACAAGGAACAAGGCTGCTCAAGTTCTGTTTCCTGTAACTAGAAAAAAAATGCTAATTTTTTTTTTTTTTATTTCTAGGATAAGCATAGGTTGACTGTGAACATATTGGAAGCCCATGGTACTTTAAATTCTGTCTTTTTCTCTTCCAGTAACTCATTTTTGCATCAATAAAAATGTTTGCTTGGTTTTATTCCCCCAACAAATTTTCTCTATTGTTAATATCTCTCATGCACTCTTATGTATTTTAAGTTCCAGGTGGAGAAGAATTACTGCTCCTTAAAGCATTTTCTCTGTGCTGCTTCCATGAAACAAGTCCAAAAATTTCTGTTTATATTTTTGCTGCTTGGCAGGATGTGTCCACTTGGGGATTTCCTACAGTCTTGGCTTACAGGCAGCAAATGTTCCAGAGGTCCTGATAGTATATGTATTTGGGGGACTTGCATGGGGTCAGTGAAAAAGGAAAAAGATCATCCTATAATCAGTATAATGGTCTTGTAAGGACTCATAAATTCATAGATAGTAGGTTGTTTTGCTTTCCTTGAGGATTAGAATACCGCAGCTGGAGGAAGGGATATTTTCAGGGGTTTGAAGCTTCAGGGAACAGAGATTATTAATCATAAAATTGTAGAATATCCTGAGTTGAAAGGGACTCACAATGATTATCAAGTCCAACACCTGGTCCTGCAGAGCACCCACCCCCAAGAGTCACACCATGTACCTGAGAGCATTGTCCAAACACTTCTTGAGCTCTGTCAGGCTTAGTGCTGTGACTAGTTCCCTGGAGAGCCTGTTCTAGTGTCTAACCACCCTCTGGATGAAGAACCTTTTCCTGATACCCAATCTAAACCTCCCCTGACCCAGCTTAATGTTGCTTCCTTGAGTCCTGTCACTGGTCACCACAAAGAAAAGATCAGTGTTACCCCTCTGCTTTGCCTCAGGAGGGACCTGTAAACAGCTGTGAGGTCTTCCCTCAGTCTCCTGTTCTCCAGGCTAAACAAACCAAGTGGCCTCAGAGTCTCCTCATATGATTACCCCTGTAGACCCTTCACCATCTTTGTAGCCCTCCTTTGGATGCTCTCTAATAGCTTTATTTCTCATATTCTGGTGCCCAAAACTGCACACAGGACTCAAGGTGAGGCTGCACCAGCACAGTGTAGAGAAGGACAATCGTCTTCCGTGACTGGATGTTCATGCAGTTCCTGATGCACCACAGTACTTCATTTTTATTGGTAACTTTTAAAAACTTAATTACCATGAAGATCTTATGCAACATTATACCTTGTACTGGTAGTGCTGTTCTTTTCTCTGTTTCATATTCATCAAAGTAACAAAAAAGTTATTCTGAAGTAGCATCAGCAATTTGCTAATAACTCCAGCTTTTGCACCATGCTACTCTATTAGTTGTTTATCGGCAGAAACATGAGGCAATCATAAACCAACAAGGGATATCCCTCTGCTAATAAGCATGAGTTTCCAGCTATGTGTTTAGATATGGGCTGCCAGAGAGCCTGAGACTGCACATTCTTTCCATGAGTCCTGCTTGCTGTTCCTTCAGGTTCTGACCCATATGTCGTTTAGTTGTCCCCTTAGACACTAGCTGTACTACTCCTCTGTTGCTTGTGTACTTAGAACATACACACAAAATCCCCCTTATTTAGCCTTTCTTCTCAACAACTTTTTTAGCAAATAACTAAGACAGTAATTTTTCATTAGAGTTCTACACAGGATGATATGTCCTATTAAAAAAAAAATATTAGGAATATGCCCTGTCCTGATAAAGTTTTGTTTTTTTTCATAGAATCAGAGAAAACCTGTCTTGGAAAGGACCTTGAAAGACCTTTTGTTCCAACCTTTGCAGAAACAAAAAAGTCACAGTTATAATTTCTTATGTCATCTAAAAATGTAAGGAAATTTTTGTATGCCTTTTAATTCATCAGTAGTCAATATTTTGTCAGATTAGCCACTTCAATGCTATCTCTACTGCCTAATAATGACAATAGTTACAAGATGCAGACCCACATATTAGTTCTTCTGCAAATGTAACAAAAAGATCCAAAGAAATTTAAAAGGCAGGTCATTTGTCTAAATATTAATAATACAGGAAAAGGCAAGATAAGATGTATAGCAGAATATTGGGTTTAAAATTTGTCAGTCTGGGGATGAGAGATCATATTCTTCCATGGAAAATGTTTGCTGATTCAAAATTAGGACATAACATTTTAATAATTTTTTTGGGTTTCAGTTTGTTGGTGATTGCCCCTTGTTCTGATAATATTATTGTCACTGTCTTTGCTGCCTGGAGCTTCTGTAAAGACTTTTGCAAATACATTGAGAAACAATATCTAAAAAAAAGATTTTGCTCTTTCAAAGAAGTCTTTTGCTTCAATTTCCATCACTTTTCTCCTGTACTCAATTTTGCTAAACTCATCTTGTGAACTATGTTCTGGAAGTGTTTCTATCAAGATTCGAAAGAGAGTATTGTCTCAGTTATATATATATATATATAATTACTGACAGAATGAACTGCAAACTTACCTTTTGAAAGCTGTGGAATACTGAAATTTAGTGTTAATTACGTTTCTAGCATTATTAGCGTATGATCATGATATTAAAGGCTACTTTGTAACAGAGATAATGCTTTCTTTAATTTCATGATCACATACTCTTTTTTTGTTTTAAGTGGTCCCCACTCATCAAAGTGTAAATGATGTCTAAACAAAGACGGATTCACCACTCCATCTTACCCTTGCTGTGAAACGTTTGGCCCATGCTCTCTGTGTTACATTATTCGGACTGTCCTCTAGAGAAAAAGAAATTAATTTCTGCATGAATTAAGGACTTCTTAGCTATTACTGAGCAGATTTTTATAACGTACTACAAAAAGGGGTTGTGACATTCTTGTTTTACAGACAGAGATACCAAAGCATGAACAGCTCAAGATTTAAATGTTTCGCTTTGGGGCATGTCCTAATGTTACATTAATAAGATTCAATTGATGCTTTGCTTTATTTCCAGAGTACTTAATGTTATGTAGCTTTTTATATCTCATCATGCATTGGCTGCTACAGCATTTTTGTGGGGCAGATTGATGACTTGAAGGCTTACATGATGATGGATAGAGAAACTGCCATCACTGGTACAACTGTGGTTACTACAATCCAAGACATTTACCCAGCATTGCTTTGATAACATGTGAGAGAAAGTGGATGTAGAGTCCAGTTGTCAAATGTGGTGTTCATGCACTCTTTCTGCAGTATTCCCTCAATCATCATTTGCCTGCAAACTCTGGAAGAAGTTAAGGGTCCTGTGTTCAAATATCTTGTTTGCTGTAGAGTTCTTCTGCCCAATAGACTGGGTGAGGAGTATGTTCCTGTCAGTAAAGGTTGCTTCTAAGTAAAGAAAGCTTCAGGGTGATTTAATTATGGCCTTCTAGTACGTGAAAGGAGCCTACAGGAAAGATGGAGAGGGACAATTTACAAGGACATGCAGTGACAGGACAAGGGGGGACGGCTTCAATCTGAAAGAGGGTGGGTTTAGATTAGGTGTTAGGAAGAAACTTTTTACTGGTGGTGACTTGCCCAGAACAGTTGTGGATGCCCCAGCCCTGGTAGTGTTTTAAGCCAGGCTGGATGTGACTCTGAGCGACCTGGTCTGGTGGAAGGTGTCCCTCCCCATGGCAGGGAGTTGGAACTAGATGATCTTTAAGGTACTTCCAACCCGAGTCATTCTATGATTCTGTGAAGTAACTGGGTTGGATGTGAAGATGTTTTGTATCTCATGTATCATCTAGAGAATGAATTTCTCTGCAGCAGCAAAGAGCCTGCCTTCTAAACAGAGAGAAAATGGATATGGTGTTGAACTCATGATACACAAGACCTTGGTTTTCACTTTGTTTTTTTTCTCTCCAAGCACTGACTTATTCAAGAAATCTGAAGACACATTAGCTTTAGCCTTCAGTACTGCCCTGCATGTAGCTGGGTGACACAGTGTGGAAACAGCCGTGTAATGGGAGGGCATCAGCCTGCACATAAGTACTGCTGCCCCAGTGCTCTCTATTTTTTAAGAGAACTGTTGTTTGTGATGCACGCTGGCTGGTTTGCTACTGAATCAATGTCCCTTTCCTACAGCTTTGGCTTAGGAGGTGTTCATTAGTGTGATTTTGTTTGGAGCAGTCCTAGATCTATGTCTAGCGTACACATAATAGTTATCCCGATAAAGTCGCAATGATGGCATTAAATAAACTTGCTAAGTTTGCTTCCAGGGAAGTGTTAATGTAATTTTTAGTGAATCAGAGAGGGGGGCTAACTAGAAAATTATGTAAAGGATATATTAATAATTTTGTTTTGAAGCAACAATCTGTTAAACAGGCAGGAAAATAACAGTGAAAGGAAGGACCTCTATCATGACAGGTGCGACTGCAAAGGAGATTCAGTGCCTTTTGCAGCAATTAGGAAATCATATGTTTTGGTTCCTGTTAAACATCAAACTGCAGGTGTTTGTTAATAAAATGCTAACCTCCACAACAAAAGATTTTGCAGTAATTTCTTATCTCTCATTTTGGGATCAGCTGAAGTGACACAGTCCAGCAGTTTCCAGGGAGACAGTATTTTGCTCACAGACCAGACTCACGTTGTGTTGCTAACTCCAGAGATAGTTTGATTATGGAAGAGAGGAGAGAACATTTTCTTAGGTTTTTAGCCTTTACCATCAGTAATGAAGTTTTCAGAAAACACCCTCAAGTGCTTTATGATGCTGTTTTCTCATGCAGTTAATTAATAATATTTTCATTTTCAGCATTCTGTGATCATTTCTCATAAATTCACATTAGCTAGTGCTCTTTTCCCACATTCAGATTAGTGGGGCTTGTCATAGAATATAAACTACAGTAGTTTAGCTTAAATTCTTTTTAAAATTATCTTAGGTAGGTGTTTCTATTTATGTACATATTTTTCTAACTATTCAAGTCTGTGTTCAAAAGTGTTTTAATTCCCAAAATATTTCCAGCCATTACGGTGCTTTCAATAGGATATGCATCACTTTTAAAAAGCAGCAGTTTAAAAGCTTTTCTCAACTCTGCCTTGTAAAAGAGGTCATCATTAATCAGCACCTTGTTTTTTTTCACCGGAAATCATGCAATTCTAAGAACTCCTGGTTGTTATTCAATTGCTGTGGGGAAAGTAAATGTCCTTTGAAGTTATAAATTAAGAAAAGTCAAAGACCACCCAGCACATAAATTTCAACTGACTACAATGGAATTTCACACATCTACCTAGTAAATTACTGTGAATAAATAATGTGCCATGAAGAATTACCCAGACTTTATTAACCTATACTGAACTATACTCCTCACACTAAAATATTTCATTGCATTATTTTATGGCCTATTACTGTCACAAAATAAACTACTGACTATGCAATGATGTACCAGTTTTGGACAGATTGATGGATCTAGATTACCTGAAAAAGGCATGTCTTCTTAGGACGTTGCAGCACTAAAGCAATTCTGATGTTCATAAAAGAGAGCAGCAAATCTTAGCAGAGTTAGGACATGGAATAGAGACTGACAGCTGCATAGGCAATAGGGCAGGTTTCAGTTTGCTGTTGAAGACTTTCAGAACCCTGCTTAAATGGCAGTTTCACTCAGAAGCTAAGAAAGCTTCAAAAGACCTTCACAAATTCAATGGGAGCACTTTGGGGCTATAACATCTCTTTTCCCTTCAGTGTGTCTGGTTAGAAGTTCTTTTCCTAAATTTTTCTAGTGAGATTTTTTGGTGTTTTGTTTTGATATTCTATGTGGGTTTTGGTTTTTTTCTTTTTTGTTTGTTTGTGTGTGTGCTGTTTGTTTTCATGGACTCTGAAGGTGTAGTGTGGGTAGAATAAACCCTTCCACGAGTTAGAGAAAGTATCTTCTTTTTTCACGTCCTGTTTCTAACTGTCCAATGTCAGCGTGAGAGAAATAACAGGATGCTGCTGCAGTTCTTATGTCTAGAAATTATGAGGAAATTCCATAATCTGAGTCTCTGTAGTGATGCCTGAGTGCATCTCAGCTATTCTGTTTCTCTACTGCTGGGTTCTTTAGCATATTCTGTTTAGGAGGTGACTTGTTTCTACAAACACTGGGGGGAAACATCTTAAATGTCATACCTAAGTAAAACTGAAGTTCATCTAGGTATTGAACCTAAATATCAGGATATCATAAGTAGCTGAGCCATGGTCCAGATCCTTTAAAACAGTCAACCAGGGTCAGTCAAAGTCTCTGTCTAGCTCAGCATCCTAATCCTGGCACTGGCCGAAAGTGGGAAAGGTCAGAAAAAGGAACAGCGTATACACCTTGCATCTCCCTGTCCACTGGAAGTTTAGGGAAATTGTGAATGAGAAATTATTTCTGTTGAGTGAGATAAATGTCAATGAACTTGTCCTTTCTGGGCAGGCAATTCCCTGTAGATGTGGCAGTTCCTGTGTAGTGAAGGTACCCAGGCACTGAGGTTGTCAGGGTAGAGCCTTTAGACTCGGCTGCTAAACCAGCCTGTAAATATTTGTATGCCTGAGTAAAATATATGCACTTTGCTATTTCTGTAATTTGGAGCACACAGAGGCAAAAGCAATAAGAAATTTGATTTTTTTCAAGTTATTTTATCTCAAATCAAGTTTTTTGGGAAGGTGATTGGCAGTTGTGCTCTGCAAGTGGACCCCTTTTAACAAGCATGACAATGGTTACTTATAAGCCTTAGACAAGTCTCGGTGACTTAATGATGTATGTTTTCACTTTACTGCAGCCTGAAGAACTGCTCAAAATGTTTAAAACTTCACCTTCATTTTTTTATTAAATTTAATATATATATATAGAAAAAAGCAAAGCACTTAAATTCAAATTCTTTTGATTTATGCATTAGCATTGGATGACATGTTTTAAACTTAATGTTAAAATGATAGTTCTGTCTTTATATTCTTCCCAGAAAAAAAAAAGTAATTTCTTAACCTGCTTTAGTAAGAATTTTATATTTATAGATGATATAAAATATTTTCATTAAAATTGGGTTCACCACAAAGTGGATTTTGTAAGCTTCTCATCACCTTTTTTCCTGAAGAAAATTAATTTTACTGCTAACCTGTCTTTTCAGGTCAGCATATGACAGGCTTAAATAAAGTAGCAAATAATGACTTTTTGATATGTATTTTAAACAAAAATACCGAGGGAACCTGCAATGCTAGGAGTGCATTTTAAGCTGAACAATGTAATGTAATGTAAACTGAACCTTTCTGATCTAAAATGAATCATTCATATCTAGAAAAGGAGTAGTCATCTCCTTACCAGCCAAACTCACAGACCAATCTGGACGAGTTACAGCTTTGCTTCAAGGCAAATCAAGAAATAATCCTCTATCATTGGAGAGGTGATGCCAAGCGTCCAATGGATACTTCACCCTTGAGTTAGCTGTGAGCAAATAGGCTGTAGGTGGGGAAACCTTTTTATTGTGGAGATGGAGACAAGATAGAGTTAGCAGGACTAGGCATATATTCCTAGAACTGCTGCTCCTGATGACTCCATGTGGCTAATCAGATGCTGACTTCTGAATTTCTGAATTCCCAGCTGTACTGCAGGAAAAATGATCCTTGAACATCAGTCATTGCCAGGTAATTTCAGCAGCACAGACTATTTTAAACAATGCTTACAGGGCTTGAAAAGAAACCAAGATACCTTTGCAACATAACATTTGAAAATATGAACACTATAATTATTTTTTTCTTTTTGACAGCGAATTGTGGAATTTACATTTTGGGTTTTCTCAAATATCGTTGCTAGTGTTTCTTAAAATGCACTGTATGTCATTAGTGTCATGATTTTCATGCTAATGTAACATAAATGCAGTCAGCACAAACATAGATGTACAGTAAAGGCACACTGCCATAAAGCATTCTATTATTATTTTTCCTGTATTATTAGTTGTGTAAAGTTCTGAGCTTGTGATGTTTCCAAATGCCATGCCACATTTAACCTTATTAACCACTATTCAGCATGACACTTACAAATGTACTTTACAAAAATGTTCTGTAAACAATAGTAGGGACTTGTCCAAGGATCCTGAAATACAAATATTGAATTGCCCATCCATCCTAAAATAGGAATGTCATCTACACCCAGCAATACAGTATACTATAAGCAGTGGTTATATTCCAATTTTAAGGATGGGAAAAATTCAAACAGAGATTCTAGTAGAAATGAAAGGAAAGATTGCTAGGACCTGAAAAGGTTACTACATTTACAAATGAGCCTTATAATAGTACATATTTTATTCCTGTACATAGATTCTTTCCAGTATCTGGAAGCTGAAGGGGGACTCTTCATCAGGAAATGTAGAGATAGGACAAGGGGGACTGGCTTCAAAGTGAAAGAGAGTAGGTTTAGATTAGATGTTGGGAAGTATTTCTTTCCTGTGAGAGTGGTGAGACACAGGAACAGACTGCCCAGAGAAGTTGTGGATACCTCATCTCTGGCAGTGTTCAAGGCCAGATTGGATGGGATTCTGAGCAACCAGGTCAAGTGAGAGGTGTCCCTGCCCATGGCAGGGGGATTGGAACCAGGTGATCTCTAAGGTCCCTTCCAACCCAAACCATTCTATAATTCTGTGATGCTTCAGGCATAAAAATGCTGCTTTAAAGAGTGAAACATTGCTAAATTTAATCTATAGTGAACAAATGCTGTTGGATTTTCTTGTACAAGGGAATAATTTTGACAGGAATTGAAAAACTCTAGGGTCAATTTGCAGATGAAAATTTAGTGTGCAGTATCTTTTCAGTGATCCTGACATTGTAAGTAAAGAAGAATGAGGAAATTAACACCATAAAGTGCTACTTCATTGAAACCAGAGCAGTGCTTCAGGTGGCCCAGTCCAGCTGGCTCTTAGAAATATAGTTGGTTCCCAAAATGTTTGTTAATCTTATCTCTCAGTTCCGCTTACCATCATGAGACTTGGCAGGTGCTTCCCACTGCTCCTCTTGAACTTGCTCCTTCTCATCACATTCCTATAGGCACAACAAAGGACTGGGTCCTGCTGGGGCAGGCAGAGGAGAAGGGGACTTCCAAAAGCAGCATATTTCATGCCTGAAAGAGTGTTTTCCAGCAGAGTACTGCTTTGTTGGAAAATTTTCAGCTGGCCCTGACTTCTAAGGATGGTGAATCTAAATGCATTAAGCAGTGATACCGTTGAGTATCAGTTTTCAGTATGGAGTTCTCTTTATCAAATGGCAAGAATAAGATTTCATTGCCAAAATCTAAAAAGCTATTTACTTTTATTCTCATATTCGACAGGGCAATAGTTAGAAGGCAATAGTTTTGGCTTTTACAGGATGTGAAAAAGCAAGGAAATTTTTAAAATATATTTTTTTTTTATTAAATGAAATATGTTGCCTTTCTGAAAATATCTGGACTACTGGTCTTTTGAAGTCAAAAGGAGATAGAATGGTCACACATTTTGGTGTTAGCTTTAGGATGTGCAGTCATATTAACATATTTATGTACTTTACTTCACTGAGGATTAAACCTGTGCTTAAATGCTTTTGCTGAACTGGGCCATGAAAGAGATTGCTTAAAGGAAGACAAGTTACCTGGGGAGTTTGAAGAAGAAAATTGAGGCACTCTCAGAACTTAGAAATGTCATATTAATCCTCATCTCAACATCAGTGGGAAAATCCAAAAACTGCATGTTGCAAAGCTTTGCAGAAAATAGGAAAATGAGGTTTCGCTTTGAAAAATTCAAGCTGGTACTTATGCATAAGATAATCAGAAATACAGATTATCAGAGCAGAAGGATTTAAAAAGACATATCAACTTGAAATATATTCATTTACAAAAAAGAGCATTAAAAGTAGTATCAGATAAAATTCCTACCCTGTGGTTGCTCTGCAAATTCTAGGGGCTTTACAGTCATGATTTTCATTCTGCTATTACAGTGTGAAAGAGTCACAGAAACATGAAAAATAATGAAACTGAAGACACACAGAGTGCATGCAAATGTAGAAGTAAATGGATTAAAAAGAACCAGAAACAGTTTTTAATTTTTCCCAGTTTTTGTAGTTATAATGAGCCTTGGAGTTATGCCAAACAATAAAAAGCACATCACTTTCAGGCAACAGACTGACTTTTAAGTAGTGTTGCTTGAAGGCAAAAGGCATTGATCCTCAATTAAATGAAAATTAATTTACTATCCTTTTCCTTTACTCTTTCATAAAGATTGTTCAATGACCTTAGATTTTTTTTAAAATCAGAATCCAAAAATTATTTCAGACAAGTCTTGTTGACAGTAGGAAAATACTGTTACCATGTGAGAATTAGGTCACTTAATTTTGGCACTTCAATTATTTTCATCTTTAACAGGATTATGGAAGAAGATTACTTCAAAATCCTGTTGCAGGATGTTAAGTTATTTGTAAATTCATCTAAGCAAGGGAGGCACAAGTGCTAAAAAATGATGCTAATTCTACATTTATGCTCCATGGCCAGATGGCAAACTTCATGTGATCCTACCACTTTGTAGATGCAGGTCTTGACTACTTCTCAGGCTAGTGCACCTACACTGGAATCAATTTAACTTTTGCTGTTGAGAAATAGGGAAATAATAATAAGTGAAAAATTAAATTAGAAATAGATTTCCCCCCTTAAATATCAAAATGTTTTGATAACAAAATATATTGGTGCACACAGAATTAGGTGACCTATTCTATGCGAGATTGGATCTTGAGTTTGATGGGACTTCTATTTTTTCATTTGACCTTGTGTGCAGAGAGGAGAAAACAGAATTGCTATTCTTACCTATATTTCTAACAAAAGAGCTAGATTTGGTTTGTGCTGCTGTTGGGAGAGTTCACATGCTAACAAAACTTCTGGTTTACTGCAGTGATATATATCAGTATAATCACATATCGACTGTCTTGAAGCTATGTGTTATATCCTCTAAATGCTTCCCAAACTAGTTATGAAAAAAAGAAGAGGTAGGAGAAGGTTATGCATCTGAAGAAGTATTTAAATATTGATAAAATATTTCTCAAGGTGGCTTCTAGTTCAAATAAATAATGAAAATGTATTTATAGTCTTCTCAGCTTCCAATTTCAGAGATGGAACTCCCTTGCTTTCATTTTCCTTCTTGTGTTGTTTTGTTTGCTCATTTTTGTTAACACCAACCCTAACAAGGTTTGAGCAAGATATGTGACTCAGTTGGAAGCTTTAACAGGGAACCTGTTGAAAAAAGTTGGATAGCACTATATTGAAAGTATTAGGGCACGATCAGTCAGTTCTTCTTTTCCAATTTGTCTCCTGGTCTCACATTGCCCTTGAGTTGTGCACTGCAGTGGCTGTTGGAATAATTGATTTTTCAATTCACTGACTGAAAAAAATTCCATTCACACTGACCTGAAATGATTTCTTTAGGGGGACGTTTCTCATCATTTTAAAAATCTGAAGTCTTAATACATTTCATTGGAGATAATTTCAGAAATATTAAAAAAAAAAACCCAAACCAAACCAAAGCAAAACTAAAGGTAAATACTGAGGCAACTGTCAGTCTGAACCAAAATTTATTTTGTTTTGAAAATGGCAGAGAAACTGTTTTGACCTTTAACAATTGTTTTTCCCCACTAAAATATGCCATGTCTTCAAATGAATTCTAAAATAGTTTTGATGATAATTTATTGCACAAGAGATATGTTGGCCACAGGATTTTTTCCAATATTACTCCAAGGCTGTACAAAATTTTACAGATTTTGTTTCAAGATAGGGCAAATTAGGGACAAGATCCACATATTTTTTGAGTGGTGTGTTTGCAAGGTTTTTCAGCCCACACTTTCATGTTTTTCCCTTTCTGGGCGATGTTTGTTGGGCAACTGGGTTCAAACTCGGAGCATAGATCAGGACCATCGTCCTTCCTCAGATGCAAGGTACCACACCTGCATTTCAGGATCCCTGAAAAGCAGAGAACACATTCATAGGAGGTTACTGAGATCTATAAATAATTACCAGGGGTCGGTCCTTATGTAAATTAAGGAAAAGTGTCCTTGTTTCCATTCCTTGCTTCAGATCCAGCTGTCAAAACTATCATGCCTCCTGTGTGCCCGTAAATTGTGACTTCTCAAAGGCACTGATTAGCTTCAAAAGCTTTAAGGGGCCTTGTACTAAAATAGCCTTTAAGAGCACGTGCACAACTGTTAAAATCAATACGAGAGATGTGTTAACAAAACCAGGGTTGCAAGGCAATGAGATGTGAGTATATAGCAACCAAGATAGTGCAAGCCAGCCATGCCATGAATACCCTTCCCACATGCTACAGTAATGCTACATATTTATACCACAAAGAGAGGAGCTCATGAGGGCAGGAACATTGGGATGAAACATCACACACATCATGAATATGGTCCTTGAAGGAATGTGATCTTGACCATGAATTTTGATTGAATTTGTGGTATGTTGAAGACATTGCTTTTTTTAATAATCATGGAAAAATTGAAAGTTTTGGCTTGGAAGGGACTATTAAAGGCTATCTGTTTCTACTCAACCTGCTATGGGCAGGGGCATTTCCAGTAAACGGAGTTGTTCTAAGTTTCATCCAACCTGACTTTGAACATTTCCAAACATACATATGAAGTATCCACAACTTCACTGGGAAAGCTGGTTTTGTGTCTCACCCACCTTTGTAAAGAATATCTTGCTTATATATTCTCCCTGAATCTATCTTCAACTTAAAACTGTTGCCTCTTGTCATGTCACTGGAGGCCCTGGTAAAAAATATCTTTGTATTATTTTTATTAGCCTCATTTAGGTATTGGAAGGCTTCTATAAGGGTATCCCCAAAGCCTTTACTTTTCCAGGCTGGACAACCCCGGCTCTCTGACTGTCAACTCTCTGCCTGTCTTCGTGGGAGAGGTTCTGTAGTCTTTACGGTCCTCTTCCAGATCTTTTCTAACAGCTCAGTGTCTTCCTTTCCTATGCATCTTGTATAGTGGGGCTGACACATGACTCACAAATACCCTGCTTGCTATAAAAGCCTGAAGAAGAGACTGGGCCCTTATTTGTTTCACTGAGTTTACACCTTCTCAGCCAAGCAAGCTGCCAAGAAGTCTTTTTCTGCTTAATGGAGAGACAGAAAAGCAATTTCAGGATGGGTTTTTGTGGCCATACTGGAGACATCTAGTTTGGATGAGTTCATTTGCTCTCAATAAACTTTGCAGTGACTAGCTTACGTGTAGGTATTGGTGTTAAGTCAGAAGAACCAGTTGCAGAACAGAAGGTCACACAGCCCCACTGGTCTGTGGCCAGAGCCTGAGTTTCCTCTCTTCCAGGTCAGTGAAGCCTTTAATACTGCACTTTCTGGGAATGCCAGTGGATAGCACTCAGATGATTTTCTGCCTGCTGCCAGGGCAATAAGATGTTTCTTTAACCAGCTGTACTTTAAAGTTAGTTCTTTGCAGGTTTCCTGGGCTGCTTATTTCTTTCCCCTCTCTGCTGTCTGCTTGAGTGCTGGATTTCAGCTGGACTGTGTGTTGAATAAGAAAGAAGTTCTTTCTTTCTCCTGTTAATGAAGAAAAGGTTGGGAATATGTATGAGTCACCAGCTTGCAAATTTACAAAGAAAAATATTAGGTGAAACTGAGTTGTTTAAAATGTGTACAGATCATCCAGTTCTTCCTTTTTCAAAATGATTGAGATGGACTATTCTGGTATGACAATTCAGACTCATTCCTTCTGGGAATATAATTCATGGTAAGGTCACTGCTTTGACACCGAACATTTTTACTCTTCAGGGGCACTAAGGGGTAAAATTACTCTTATAATAAACAGGATCCTTGAATAATATACACATTCACATTGACTGAGGGCTTACTCTTGGTTTAATCTTTAATTCGGCAGTAGATTGCTTTATGTGTTAACACTATCAATTATAAAAATAATCTATTTAAAAGAACTGGGGAAGCTATCAATGCAGTGTGGTGTTCTTATGATGAAGACAGCAGACAAGTCAGTATGCACCCTGGAGAAAGTGAAAATCTCTTGTTTTTCTTGCTTTTTTGTTCAAGAAATTCTTGACACCTGCTTTCCATCCATTTTTTTGATTTCTGTGAGGCAGCTGTCACCACAATATCTAAGTGAAAAGAATTAAAGACACCATAAAATAAAAGAAAGTTACTATTAGGCAACTGAAATGTGTTGTCCCTGCTTTTCTTTGTAATCTTGGACAAGTCCTTTCTTTGTATTGCTTTCCCTCATATACACACTATGCTTATCAATGCTTCCTTTCTCCCACTTATCACGGTTTTGAACTAGAAGTAAGCTTTTGGGGATGGCACCAGTCTTTCACTGAAGTCTAAAGTCCAGTCTCAAATGTACACATCCTCTCTTAGTGGTGTATAATTTATATGCAGCTGTGAAGTTCTTCATTACCACTGTATCAGGATACCTGTGGACTAGTCAGTAGGAAATGTATTATAACACAGTTTTTAATAGGCTAAAAGATTCTCGTAAGAGGCTTTTTTTAAATGACCACTCATGACTAAAGATAGTAGCATGATGAGTAAAGTGCACAGTCTGATTATGTATGGATAATGTTTCTGTATTTTCAAATTCATATGTTCATGTACACATGAATACATATATATTCATGAAAGTAAAAGCTATTTCCTGAACAAGTACTTGAGAGTAAAAGCTCTGAGATGAAGAAGGAAAAAAAACCATTTGAATTACAATGGCCTGGACAGATGGCAATTAAGGTTTGATGCAAAAGTTGATTGATTATTTTTTTTCTTTAACCTAAATGAGTAGGTGTTTTTAGCGGGCTTGCTGGTGCCAGAGTAAATAAAAATTGTCTGGGGTTTGAACAAACAATATACCTTTTCTGAAAACTGATGTCATGTATTGTTGTGGAGTGAGAGCAGCTGTGACACTGCACTTATTCTGTGTCTTCTTTCACAGTAATATGAAAGTCATTGGCTCTTCTGCAGCTGGTACTCTAATATGTCACAAGAAACAGTCTGGCCAGAGAAAAAATAAAGGCCAGCTCTTAAAAAATTACCCATTTAACAGAAGAACAAGCGGACAGATTGAGCATAATGCACGCCCACCAGGGAGGGTCACCTTGTGTGTTCTGCAGTCTTAGGGAGCAGCACGCTGTGGGAATACACAACATCTGTATGACAGTGTGCTTGGGTACCTTGACTCATACTGGATTTGCACTGGAGAGCTCCCCCGTTCTGCACATCCACCTTTTAAAGTTTGGACTGTAAAAGTGCACATCTGTCAGCTGTGGAGACTGTCCCCATCATGGGTTGGTGCTGCAGGGTGCCAGACTCTGAATTGCATACAGCAGGGCTGGTGCACAGAAGGGATATTGATGCTTTGCAGTTTCACAGGACTCTGAACTTGGCATGAAATAGAAACCACTGCCTCCTGGAGATGCTGAGCATCACTGACGGATGGCATTTTGGCTGCTTTAGTGGTAGCATCTCTTGGTTCTTGCTCACTTTATACTTATGTGCTTAACTTCTAACCTGGAAAGTAAAATATCATTTGATGGGCTGCCTTTGAAAGACTCCAGACACCAAGTCTACTTCAATAACTGCTGGAGCAGCCAGGATAGCAGCCATCATTTCAAATCTGTAAGATCAGCTCCAAAGAAGGTGAACATTTGCTTTGCTGCTGGTAGCATGGTTCTCCAGATGACTGACAGGATTATTTATATAATCCTGACCTCTCAGCCTCCATTCCAGCATTGGAGATGAGAGAAGACAATAAGCTTTTACCTCCTCTAAGGCCTTGAGAGACTAGTGCAAGACTTAGGAAGGGGAAGTAGAGCTAGTGTCCTAACTCCTTCAGGACTCTGTGACTGCAGTGGCTAACAGCTGTTCAGAAAATTAATTAAAGTAAATGACATTAAAATTCCCCTCCAGGACAAGCCAAAATATTAACCCTCAGAGATACTTAGCTAAGACAGTTTAAAGCTAAATAGCTTAAAGAAAGAACTTTGACTTAATGCAGAAGTTTTATGTGCTGCATCAGATGAGATTTTTGAAAAGAATATCAACTCTGAACCTAATGCAAAAGCAATCCACTGTGTCCTTTCCAGCTCTGGAAGAGTGAATGAACTCCACTGATTTCTCTGCTCATATCTGGAAGCTTGTCCTCTGCAAATGCTGGGCAAATTTCTCAAATGTCTGTCACTCTTCACCACAACCCCAGGCTCCCTAATGTGATAACTTGAATATGGAGAAGACCACATGCAAATTCTATTGAAATTAAATCAAGGAAGTTAAACTGCAGACATCTGCTCCTTACTTTAGTACTGTTTAGGTGTTTCCCCTTGGTCTGCATAGAAATGCTTACTTTGCTTGAAAAAATGCCAACCCAACATTTCAGCATCTGATCGGCTAAATAACCATGTTAGCAATGGCAGTGAGAAGGTAAATGGGAAGGTGAAGGCATCACAGGATATGGATTAGCTGGCTACAGTTCCTCATTCAAAAATTGCTGATTAGTGATCTCCTTTAAAATCTGATTAGAAAGGAACATTGTTTTCATTCATTTAAGTAGGGGCCGGTCACCTTTTCTGCCTTTAAATATATGAGACAGCATTTATAGGAGTATGACTCTCATGGGAGAAAAGAAATATTAATGAATGGCTTTGGAAAAATAACATTTAGACTGTCCTTTAAACAGTGAACATATTCTCCTTTGCTTCCCTTAGTTCTGCAGCTCCTTGAATCATAATTCCTCCATGGTGAAATTTTATTGGTGGTGACAGACCAGAGATTTGTCTAGGATGTTATAAAATATCCACCTTCTCATACCCAAACACATAACCTCAGTGCTACAAGGTAGTCGCAATAGGCAAGACTCCACCTTGCAATTTTGCAGTTAAGAGGGAAGAGCTGGTGCTCTCCAAGTCTGCAACAGGCAGTGGCTGTATTCCAGTGCTCTCATCCAGGCATTGGGTTCTTATTGTCCCAAAGCATCTGAAATTGAGGATCCACCTCACTGGGGCTCTTAATTGATCCAAAATTTGGATTGGTAGTCTTGCTTCATAGTGCCTCACACTGGTGATACCTAAAGGGCACGTGTGCAGGATGCTGTCACAGTGGAGCTCCCTAAGGGCCTGAGGTCTGAGCTGGGTTCCCAGATTGTTTAGCTTCCCTCTGTGACTGATTGGTAAGCATGTTCCAGTGCTGCTTGTTGAATTGGGCTTCATAAGGAGCATCTCTGGAAGTGCTCACTCCATCTCCATCTCATTCCTGTTTTAATCATTCACCTACTAATTATAGCTCAGACTTCATGGTGATGATGGGAAGGATTTAACTTTTCTCATCTTTCTGAAGTGATTTGAACCTGGGATTAACTATTGTGGGCAGACTGAAGATGTTCTCATTCCCTCTGTTAAAGCTTCTGTTTTATGTGGAATAAATAAATGTGCATCATGCCAGATAATAAACACGATACAGGAGTGCTTGAGGCATCTCAGTTCTGTTCCTGCTACTCTATTTATATTCAATAAACCCCACAGAGGGATGGGATTTGAGGCATACTCTGCTTTAATGTTGCCTCTTAGCTGGCTGCTATCTTTGCAGTGTTTTCCTGCTCTTTTATTCCTTAGGCTGTGGCTGCAAGGAATAGAAAATATGGTTTTAGAACCAGGATTTAAATGTAGGATTTAAAATGTCACAGCCATATGGTATGGCATGGAACTGGTTCAAAGTAACCCTGACTTTTCCAGTGTGCTCAAGGGATTTTTGAGGCAGGCAATTATGCACTAGATTTTATGCCAGCTCAGATATTATCTGATTCTCAGCTCTGACATTGCTCACAGACAGATACTTTCTGCTCACTGTGAGTGGCAGAAACAATCTTTGCTTACCTTCCTAATCCAAATCAGGGTCACGTGGCTGAGTGATACCAGAAAGTCCAAGTCTGACCCTGGTTAGCACAGAACCGTGGCCTTTTGTTCCTCACAGGCAGTTTAGTAGTCTTAGACATGAGCCTAAATGTGATGCATCTCTCCCTTTTTCAGTCCTAGAATTGGGCAAAAACTTAAGTTTCTGCAGGTTGCTATTATGGGGATGAAATCTTTAGGTAGAAGAGAATATTACTTTGATTTGATAAAACATATTTATTACTGTATATAAAAGTTTGTCTTCCCAGTTCAGTAGAAATCAAGGAGTAGAATGCTTTTTCTCATATAATTCCTGCCCATACTCTTTTGTTTTCCAGTCTGCATTGTCCTTACAAAGCTCTCCTGGGTTTCTTTCTGGTCAAGGTCGTACAATGATTAGCTGCCTTTGATTTTCTGTTGTGTTCTCTGTCTGTGATATTTATGTGTGTCTCAGTGTATGCATACACATGCCTGCATGTTTCTCAAGTGGAAAAAACAGCTACATCCATTTGCTTTCATTCTCTACTGGACCTCTCTCTACTGGTATTGCTCAGCTCTTGATCTGATCCTCATTTGTGACGGTCACTCTTGTTTTTTCCTTTCAGACAGAATAAGGAATGTATTCACTTTATACATATCTAGAAGCTATCATTAGTTTTTCCATGAGTCTTCTATCCACTGTCCACCATCAGGTGATACATGAAAATGGAAATTCTTTTTTATTACAAGGTGAACCAAATGACCTTGGACTTGACTCTTTAGGAAGCAGCAAAACTTTCAAGTACTTATTTTAATCCTGCTGTGATGCCATGAGATCATTTTTAGTGCAAGTAACTAATCTGATTTCATACAAAAGAGCTTGGAGGCTTGTGTAAGTTCTGTTTTCTACTACAAATGTGTTAGTAAAGAGCTGGCAATGGGAGAAGGCAGACACATATGTTGCTGGCTTTTCATAGGCAGTGGAGAAATACAGTTTGATATTGGCAATCAAATTTGCTGAATTCATACCTTTGCTCTAAGATCTGAATAGCTGCATTAGTATATTGCTGGGCCTGTTTGAATATTTCCTTCTCTTTGGGGCCAGATGTGTCTACACGCACTCTGGCAGATATGCCCTTATCCTGGGCATGTCAATAGGTGTTTATATAAAGTGAAGTTTTGTTATGTCTCTCCTTTCCTTTCCTCCTGTATGACTCAGGAACTTTGTGTAGAAAGTTATGGCACTGAGTCTTGAAGAGCTAAAACTGACTCAGTGATGACTCAAGGTTAGGTGACACACTGTTCTATTGGATAATGAGTGCACACAGTGTAATCTCTGGGAATAACTGTGCTGAGTTTAGCATGTCCTTCAGATGCTCTGGAAGAAGGCATGTGACAGTGCAAATCAGAGATAGTGAAACTATTCCAGTAGGATCTCTCCTAAAACCAAGCAAGAAAATGTAGGATGGTACAGCAGTTGTTAGCATTAGGTTGCTATCACTCACCTTTTAACCTCTGTCAGGTCTAATTTTTATTAGCTAGTTATAGATGTATATATCAATATGCAAACTGCTGGTACTTCCTGAGATGGAAAAGCAAATGAGACTAATGGCTAAATTGCTTTGTATTTAATAAGCGTTGCTACACCTGCAATGAACACCCAGTGCTACAAGTTGAAGACCTGATCCAGTGATGTAAGCCAGCTGTGATTAATTTGTCCCAGTCTGCCCACACTATGGTACTAGGGAAACTCCCCTGCAGCCATTTCTACATGTGCCTCGCACTCAAAATCTTCCCAGGCATGCAGGTTGTTTCCAGGGCCAGGGAAATGCCCTGGAGAATCAGCTATTTCCCTTGTCATGTCCTCAACCTGCCACAAGATGACAATATTTCGGAACTTTGATGGCTAACAGTAACAAGCAGACGGTTGTATCCTTTCAGCTGACTGCCTAGGCTTGGGTGGTGTCCGTAAATGACTGTGAATTTGGAGTGCTAAATGGGATGTGATGCTGTAATCGAGAGAGTGGAGATATAAAAAAGACTGTCAGCCCACTGAGGTGCTGTTCTGCTGGGTCAGCCATCAAATGAAGACATACTAAATCTAGCATTTGCTTTGTGTCAGTCATCGAGGCAGCCTGCCACATACCCTCTCAGTCTGTTTCTTGCCAGAGGTCTAAACACAAGGTGTTTTGAATTTTATCATTCATATCTGGTTTGGAATTGCTGAATGAAACATCATGGCCTGACATACAAAACAAAACTTAACTGGAGATCATAGGGCTGTAACGTCAGTTTCACAACTCTTATTTTTATTTAAATGATAGTTCTTTCATTGCTAATATCCCTCGACTATTAAATGACAGTTCTTGTGCTCTCTTTTAAAGAACAGAAACTGAAAGGTTGACAGCTCAGACGTGGAAGATGAACATAAAGTAGCACTGCTTCTGTTACTTTTGACTTGGCTTTACTTTTCAGATGCTTGATTTCTCTAACAGAGGTTGCTTTTCTCCTGTTATGTTGGTGGACTGAAAAGAAAGAAGAAAACAAGGTTTGCATTGATTAAGAATTATGTTACTTGTTTTGACATAATCTACTACATAAATATGTTTAACAAGTGTGCATATTTAAGAGATCATTCACAGTCAGAAAATAAGCAGTACTGAAAAAAGAATCCATGAACTCCTCAGTTAAGTCTCTTTATATATCTGCATGAGGCGATATCTTCTGGGCTACTATTTAATTTTAGTTTCTGTTTCTAATATCAGTTTACCAACAATCTGGTATTCTATCGATAATTTCTCAAAACTTTGGAAGACCTGGAGCACCATTTCATCTCTATATGCCCTCATGTCTTCTTCCATAAAGTGGGGACAACAACATTCTCCTCTTTTTTTTTCACATATGGTCCTGTGATGACAGTGTGACAGCTCAACTAGGTTTGCATGGTGATGGCAAGTTCAAACAATAAAATCAAATTATTTAGAAACAAAGCCCTTTCTTTTGTTAGTGAGAAACATTGTTAAAAATACAAAGCAGGAAAGAAACTCTAAAATTGTTTAAGAATTAAAAAAACTAACTCAGCTTAAATACTATTAAGATATCCTCCATGTTTTCATTAATTTCTTTGGGAAGGAGTGAAGGCATTAGTCTCTTATAACTTTAGATATCTCAGAGTTGTTAATTTAGTCTGACCTATTTACCTGGCATGCTCCATAGTCAGCCTGTAGGCAGGTCTTCGAGATAATTAATCCCATATATCTTAGACACTGTTCTTGAACCAACACCCTGTACAGCTGATATGAATGTTCCATCAACTAAAGAAACAGCCTAAAAAGCTTGCTTAGATCAGGCTTGTTTTTAGATATCCTAAGCACTGACTGTCTGCTTGACTAAGTTACCCACTTTTAGCTTTAAAAACCTGCAACACTTTTTTTTAAAACTCAACTATATGACATGAGTAAGACCTGCCTTTAGGATAGATAGGAATGGATTCAAAGAAAAATTGGGGAAAGAACCATTATGCAAGCAGCATACGCTGCTGCTTGGTTATACCTGCAGTAGATTTTTTTTCTGCCTTGTGAAAACTTTTCACAGATTAAATATATAATGTTGTTTTATTTTAAGATGGATTACTTTTTAAAAAATAAGTGAAATTTAAGAAATTTATTGTTTACCTATTGAAATACTTCATGTAGCTTTTTAACACTGAAAATAGTTGCATTGGTTAATAGTCAGCTTAATAAAACAATAGCAATAATGCCAAAATAAAACCCCAAAGCCTTGTTTTGATGAAGAAAATAATCTGCCAGCCCACACTCCTGGGAAATATTTTATAATTTCTAAAGTATATTTCTAGGAAGGGCAGAACTCATCTTAAGGCTTTCCGTTAGAAAAAGCATTGATTTTTGGATGAATCAACATCTTGAGTGGGGAAAGAAATTTCTCACTATAAAAGCTCCCACTGTCTTATTTCCAGACATGCTTGAGAAGTCCAGGTGTTTCATGAGCATTTAGGTGTGGAGTGGAGCAATTTTAGCCCCAGAGGGAGTGCCCTGAAAGAGAAGCTGATTGATAAATCATTGACATCAGGTGAAAAAGGTTAAGGGAACAGCGACTTTCCTCATATCTTGTTCTTAAACTCTTCTCCAGGTGTGTGCTGCTGGCTATTTGCAGGCACCAGCTCCCTCTTGACCCAACAGACATTAGTACTGGGAAGCAAAAAAGAATTCTTTGGCTTCTCCCCATCTCCTGAGGAGCCTGTGGAAAGACCAAAGATTCCTCAGTCTGTAGTGCATTCCAGAATTTGTCCAAGTATGTCTTCATTCAAAACGATTTACTAGTTGCTATCCTTTTTCCAAACCCAAATTTTGAAAGTAATCCGTTATGCAAAACAGAGTGATATCATCACGTTCCTGCCATCAGGAACTGTCTTGGAATGAGATGTATTCACCTAAGACAGCTCTAAATTAAGAGGTCAGAGACTGTAGGCAAAAAATTCTGAGCTATAAATCTTGGGAAGCCAGAGTTTACAGCTGCCAAAGACAGAAGTAACTCTCATCAACCCTAATCCCTTCTCTTGACATGGCAAACAGTGATGGTCTTAATTGTTTAGAATGTGTTCATTCTGATGTACAGTAGGGGGCTGTTTTCTGATACTGAGATGCATCCACAGTGCAGTGTCTGACTTCTGCATCTGCTGTGTTTATTTCAAATATGCTTTTGGGAGGCAGCTATATTAAAAGGCTCAGGAGACTGTATCCTCCTTCAGCTTCCCTGCTGTGTGCCATGCTGTGGAAGGGTGGCCAGGCAGCTGTGTGTCCCACCTGAGAGCTCTTCCCACTTCTGTCTGGAGGAATACAGCAACTGAAATATTAAAGAAAATAAAAAGCTTCACAAAATGGACACTAACAAATGAAGAATCAACAAACACATTTTTTATTAATTTCTGAATTACTTGTTTAAAAACGTTCATGTCTGAGACAAAGAGTTGATGTATAAGTTATACTCTGGCCTTTTTATAAACTTTAAATTCTTAAATAATTTGATTCACTGTCGTGGGTTTACCTAGGAAGGGTCAGTCTTGCAAGTGACCTATGGTGCAGGAAGCAGTGCACCTTGCTTGCTGGGAAACAGAGCCAGTGACCAGCTAATTTTGAGTATTGATGGGGATGTAATCCAATTAAAAGTTGTTCCGCCTCCAGGGAAAAAACTATATTTAAGAGAGATACACCTGAGAAAAAACCCCTTTTTTCCTGTCCTGTTGCTGCCAGAGAAGCAAGTCTGGTGCTTCTCTCTCTGGTAAGAGTGGGCCTTTGCCATCCCCCCCCTCCCCAGAGCAGGGAGGGGGGAGGTTTGGAAGGGAGTTTGCAGCAGCAGTGCAGCTGAACGTGGGGGAGGACCCGGCCTGAGCTCTCCGGCTGCTGGGCAAAACATTCCGACTTCGCGGAGCCGTGCTTTTGCTCCGGGCCGGGCAGAGGCCGAGCCGGCTCCCTCCGGGCCAGGCCAGCTTCGCAGAGCGAGGCTA
>VZTJ01000298.1:274436-286012 GCA_013397795.1 Orthonyx spaldingii
GCTGAAAACCATAAGAACTGTATTTCTTATGGAGAAGTCAACATGGTAAAGCAGGAGAAAACTCCTCTCCCTAAATGAACTAAAGAAAGACTAATTTAAAAGTAGTAAACTGACTGAAAGTCAAAGTGTTGTTTTTTTGTATTGTCATTGAAAAATGGAGAGGTGGAAAGAGCAAAAGTGTTCTGACGGTTCTGTTCTGGTTCTTAAGTTTTTTTTTCCTTCCTTTTAAGTCTGTTAATAAACTTTCTTTATATTCTTTAAAGTTTGAGCCTGCTTTACCTACTCCTAATCCTTATCTCACAGCAAAATTAAATAAAATCTGGTAAGTGTGCTGGTGTTTAGCCAAAAAACTCAAGTGAACGAACTCAAACCACTACATTCACTTAGATGTTGTTATATCACTTAATCCCTACTAGTGGGAAATGGACTTTACATAGTAACTTAACTTGCCTGTCAAGAAGCTAAGTAACTAAGGTTAGCTGTCTTAATTTACACCTTTGAATAGACTCCCATTAATTGATTCTCTTGCGGCACTGTTCTGCTAAAGCTTCGACACAAACATTAAGCCAGTTTTAACATACATAAACCGCTTAATTTACTGCAGTTTCTTCGTGCTGTAAGTAAGTTTATAAAGTCTAGAAAATATAGTCCTCACTAGCCCTTTGTGTGATGCATTTTGGGATCTCTGCCATTAGAAGACAGAAATTTCTTTGAATACTTCAATAACATTGAAATTAGATTTTAAAAAGGAATAAGAAGGTTTGTTATGCTTATTTGTTTTAGGAGGCTGCAATTCATTTGACAGAAGATGTCACTCTAGATTTGTTTCAGAAAACAGAATCAGTCCCAAATAGGTTTTATGATGGTAAGGTCTTTGGCATACATGGTCTGTGTGTTTACTTCTTGTAGCTTATGTCCCAGAACTCACAACTAGGCAAAACTATTTCACATGGCCAAGGACTGCCAGTATGCAGTCAAATAGTAGCTTTAAAATTCCTTGAATTATGATGTGACTAATTTTCATATATAAGAGAAGTTAATTCAGCTCCGAGAAACTGTTACCCATGGTGTTGTGACTTTCACCAAAAACAACAGACAAAGTGTCACCTCAGCAAATTGATTTTGTGGAGATATGACATCTTCCATTAGTGGAGGATTAGTCTCTCTGGTCTTTGTTCCTTCTGCCTACTTTGTCAATGCAGTTAATGGATCTGGTGTCTGAACACAGATGCCAGGTTTTAAAGAGCAGATACTCTCCTCAAATCCAAAGTCAAGTAAATATTAAGAATGGAAAATACAACGAGATACTCTGGAGTGTTAGCTTTGGACCTTAGTTCCCAAAATTTGAAGACTGATTTAATTTCACAAGCCATTTGTCTTCTTACATAGGGGCTACTTCCATGTTCCTGACATGAAGGATATAGGGATGTCCTTGATATGTGTTTCAATGAATAGCTAGGAACAATAATAGAGAAGCTAGACCTTTGTCCTGAGGGGGTGAAAACCTGATAATATCATAGGAGGGCTCATCTTCTTTCAAATGATACAAAAGACTGTGAGGCAACAAGAAAAGCAAGAACAAGGGAAAGAGGTGCCAATACCAACTGCAGACTTTGGAGGACAAGGTGAGGAACTGCTTGAAGATGTGCAATATCACAATCAGAGAGTCCTATTTAACAGTGGGAGCAGAGAAATACAACTTAGATCATGAAGAAAGGGTCCCCAGGCAGAGGCATGACTTTTTGAGTTTCCATAGAGCTCTGACCTGGGCCCAAACAAGTTTTTGAAGCAGTGAAGAGGTCAAGTCTTTTTAGAACTATGTCTAACTCTGGGTATTTCTTTTGCAAAGCATAACTGAATTTGTTTGATTTGCCTGTTCAAAGTCTTTCAGGGTATCTGTTTTACTCATTGTCATATATTGCATTGAATTTATCAATAAACCTCATGTGCTTGCATGACCAATGTTCTGGAAGGTGACTTGCTTAGATTATTAAGGCACTGGGGTTTCTGAGAGTAATGTCCACATCCCTGCTAAGAGCTTTCAGGTCTTGAACTGAGGTGTTCCCTTGTCCTCTGGCAGGCCTCCTGTGCCAAAACATATGCCATAGACAGAAAGGAGGGATGCAATGGTCCTCCCTGGAAGGTTAGAACATATGGAGTCCTTGTACTGGGGCCAAACAGATTGTCCAGGAAGGGAACGGGAACAGGATTGTTTGTTGTGGTCTCTGTGTGTATGTTTGAGTCTCTAGTGATAGAAAAGGTGCGTTACAGTTTGGCACCATTGATTTCAGTGCTCTTCTAATCAAGTATATATTTTTGTAAATTGTAAGATAGATTTTATACATTTCCCAATATTCTGTCTTGAAAACTGGAGAATGAGAATGTAGTAGACAAGGAGGAAGTGAGGTATTTCTTCAGAAAAATAGAGTAATAACATCATCATAATTTTTGGCTAACTGAAGAGGAAAGAAAAAAAATGCAATCTAATACACAACTGTCATTTATTATGGGTCACATCTTTCATTTTATATCCAGATTATCTCCATCCCACATAAATGTGGTTTTCCTTAACTTTCTAGTGCTACAAATTATTGACTTAAAAAAAAATGTGTAGGACTTGTAGCAGAGTATTTTACTGGAGGAATGAGTCATTGCAGATTTCATCATCCAGACTTCACTATTACTTGTCCTTATGTCTCAGTGTAAGTTTTGTCTTAAATCAAGCCTTAGGAAGGATTAAATTTGCTATACCTTGAAGCTGTTTATCTTGGATTTTTACAAAATGTGGTCTTCAGGATTGTTGCCTTTTGCAGTAAAACGCAGACATAAGATATTTCAGCTGTCAAAATATTGGCAGGTATTTGAGGGATTGTAAGTGGGGAGATTGACACTTTTACTGAAGGAAAAGAAGATGATAAAATAGAAACAAGTCTAAAATAGGAGCAAAGAAATTTGGGGCTAGCTGTATGTCAGTGGTGGCACAGGGTATTTTGGATTCTCTTACACTATGGTTTTCTCAGAACTGCGGTGTTCCTAGGGCACCAACATCTCCTGGGTAGTGACTGGGAGAGGTTTACATTGGAATCTATGTAATAACATTCCATAAAATTGAAAATTCAAAATAATTTTTTTAATCAAAAATTAAAAAAAAATTTATAAATTGTAAGATAGATTTTATACATTTCCCAATATTCTGTCTTGAAAACTGGAGAATGAGAATGTAGTAGACAAGGAGGAAGTGAGGTTCAAATAAATATATTTATATTCAAAAAGAATATAAAGGATGTGGAAGGCCTCCACAATGACATATAGGTTTCTTAATATCTTGAAATAACTTCAAGATTTGGGCTAAGAATAAATATATTTATTAATAAATATATTTATATTCAAATAAATATATTTATATTAAAAATATATAAAGGATGTGGAAGGCCTCCACAATGACATATAGGTTTCTTAATATCTTGAAATAACTTGAAGATCTGGGCTAAAAACAGCAGTGCAAACCTTTTTGGTCATTCTTGTGGGTTTAGCTGGAAAATAAACAGCAAATAACACAGAAAAAAGGCTATCTTCTGGTTGCTGATGTTACCTTTCTATCTTCTGGGCTACCACTTTAACTCAAGAAAATGCAGAAGTATCATACTATAGTGTTCAACATAGAAAAACTGGTGGAAAACAGCGTTAGCAAGATAGAAAAACATTTTCCTTTAAATATTTGTTTTCTAAACCCAGTGGCACTTCAGGGCTGACAGCTACAGGTAAATACAGAAGAACATAAACAAAAAATCCCATAATCCAGTGAGGATTAACAGGTCAGAATTAAATTAATCTTGAGTAATAGACACATTTCACCTTTTTTAGTGAAAAACACATGTGTTCAGAAACTAAATAAAAAAAGTTTCTTTCTGCTTTCTCATTAACAGTGAACAAACCAGGAAGACCTTTGCTGAAGCCAGTAACATTAGAAAGAGATCAAAATATTTTTTAATCTCTTTTTGCTATCTGCAACCTTCCCTCGTGAATATATTTGGGATAGTGTAGTCTTAACTGTCAAATAGTCAGTTTCTTAGCTGTAAATCTTGATTAAAATCTAAAATTGCCCAAGCTTGGTTTATCATCCCTTGTTTTCAGATAAAAACTAATGCTCCCAGGGAGATGTTACTTGCAAATTTACCCTCCCACAAACACTAGCAAGCATTTTGATACACATCCTTTCCTTGTAACTTACGAGAATTGATTGAATAATTTCTGTCCTCCATTTATTTGGTTTTGAAAAGATGTAAGTGTATTTTGCATCTGCGGTCTGTCCTTTCATTCTATTCCGTTGTGTAGCATTTCTGTCATCAGTTTCTCGGTAGGACTGGTTTACATTTTGCTTCCTGCTCTGATTTTTTTTTTTTTTCATTATATTGAGCTAGATTTCCAGCTAATTCATAGTCATAGCTCATAAATGAACATTCAGATGGTTCTTGAGCACATATTTCTCCAATTAGAAACATTACTTTTCATCCGGGTTCATTGAGTGCCTCTGGATCAAAGACAAAAGAGTTTCTTTAAATTTTCTCCCCAAGAGCATGTATGTATTTTTATCTCTTCCCTCACTGATTATCCTGGGTGCCCTTACTTGAGTAGGACTGAATTCTCTTTTTCATGACTTGTCTGACACAAAACTAGAAGTGGAAGTCGGCTAAGTAGAAAAAGAGGAGTTTGGATCTCTCAGGATCTGATATAAAGCCCAGTGTAATCCATGGGAAGCCTCCCAGCAGTTCCCTATTAAGTTCTGCCCTGACTGTGTGGCACATTGTGGTACAGATAGATGGTGAAATTCACTTTTACATTTTTCCATATGTTTTACAAGTTCATGCAGGAAGAACTAGTCCAGGAAATATAAAAAACACTTTCCAAAAATATCTTCAAATGGAATGTAAACCTAAGGTTCAGATAATTCAGTTAACTGCACTCACCAGTTGCAGAAGAATAGAAGTGCTAAAAGTACAGTTTTGCTTTACTTCTGTGCTAGTCCAAAGAGTGGAAGAACAGTGTGGGAACTTCTCAGAGCCAGTCCTTGAGAGATTTCCAAAAGTGAGAGATTTAAGAGCCCGAGCACTTCCCAGGCTTTGGAAAGACTCCTGGTATAAATCCTGGCGCTGTGATCACTGGCAGACACAGAAGGGAGTCACTGAGTGCTTATCATTTCCAAAACAATATAGCTTCACATTATGAATTGAAAGTCTGATAGTGGTAAGTAACCTCCTGAAATGTTTATTTAGATAACAGTCCAGTGAGCAGGTCCTGAGAAGCAATCAATGTTAAAATGGTGGATTTTATTACATGCAAGAAAACACTTACATGTTGCAGAAATGACATCTCAGTTTTTCAAATAGCTAGGAATTGCTGAGCTTAATGGGCACTGGAATGATGATATAATCACCGTTTTCTCTGGTGTATAACCCCTATCATTTATTATTTCAACTACTGTACATTGGAATCCACTTACTCTGACAGTCCTGCCTCACCACAGGTCAGCTTGATGGCATCAGCTGGGAATGGGCAATAACCAAACTGCTCTGACAGCAGGTTTGGCAGAACTAACTTTAAAGGTAGAAATGTGCTTAAAAATACATAAAGGTGTGACAAAAAATGAGAATTGAAGCAATCCTCACTTGAGTTTTATACGACTCCCTCGATTTTTGATTTCCAGATGTTTTACCTATCAGATATTCCCTGATGGGTTTCATTAAAATTCCAAAATATGTCAGACACTCTCAGCTGCTCAGGGACATGGTATTGATGATATGATATGTAGTCATGTAGCCATGGATACAGAGTACTCTTCCTTCCCCTCTTTTTTTTTCTTAATGGAGAAGCACTGTTTGCAATCCCCAACAGATTTGCTGAGGGAATTTAGCAGTTCTGGCCCTCAGATTCAAACACCATTTTAAGGGGCATTGTATTTACTTGTAGGGCTAAGTACAAGCCACTTGTTTGACACTGTGGAGATAAGCCAAGCCTGTATGGCAAGTGAGCTTTGGAAGATTCTGTTGTATATTGAAAATAGGGTGTTAGGGTTATTCTTTTTTTTTTTGCTTTTGGTATGGGATTTTTTTTCCTGAAGCTATCTTTTCTGCTGTGCTCATTAGACAACACAGACACAGTCTTCCTTTTCTGTTACCTACTTGTGAATGACCTACTTCCACCTCCTGTATAGTCTTCAGGAAGCCAGTTCAGTGGACTACTGCATGCAGAGCTGATGATGGCCACAGTGCCATAGCAGCAGCCATGATTGTTCCCAAATTGTTTCAGTTCCTCTTCCCCACAATGTGCTGCCAGCTATGGGGGAGCGGCATTCAGCCCAGGGAGTCAGAGGAAGACAACCTGCAGCAGCTCCTTATGCAAAGCTGAATCCCAGGAAAATAATACTGAACTGAAGTGCCTTCAGTTCATCATAGTCCAGTGTGGTCTTGCTGCCTTTCAGGGCTGCATTTCAGTCCAAACAGGAACCTGGCACTTTGGGTTAGAGGTTGAGGCATGCAGATGGCACAGTACGACTGCTGATGGTGACCTGGTTCTCTGCAGTCTCCTTCAGACTCTGAGAGTTGTGTCTGGGTAAAGCTGAGCAACTCTTGAAGAGACAGGTGGGGCCACCTCCTATGGGACACTGCTTGAGGAGGGTCAGCAAATACTTTCCTGATTCAGTGTTCATGAGTATAAATACTGAGCTGTTCGTATCCATCTGTTTCTATGGTCCTCCTCCACCCTAAACCTCCTCCTTTCCTTGGAAAAGTATGTAGGGATTTTCTTGATACCTTCAAATTACTGACAGTGGGGAAGAACTGCTTGCCAAGAGAGATCATAGAGAGTTTAGTGGTTTTAGTGGAGCTGAAATAAGAACCAGATTGAGGCCTGTGAGCAGAAAATTTGTGTTGCTGTCTGTACAGCAACATAGCATTTCATTCAGGTAATTTTCTAAAAAGACATTTGGGTATCTGGAATCTGCCCCTATTGTCTTACAAGGCCATCTTTTGCTTCTAGTATTTGTGCCAGTTTGTACCTCGTAGCTTTAGTTCCCCCAAAACTTACTCTATCTATTTAATCTTTTCTCCTAAGTCTGTCCCACTCAGTCCCACAAATCAGTCTAAATTAACGCAGTAATGTGGCTTATTTTTCCTTTTTTCTTTCTTTTTCTTTTTTCTTTTCCCCATTTCCCCATTCACAGCATATATATATATATATTTGGCCATAAGTTACCCTTAATTAATGAAATACTCCAGAGACTGTTGTAGCAGAGCCATGTAGATTGTAGATAAGGAACTGTTTTCTCTCTACTTTGTGATTAGCTGCCAGAGTTTGTTACTTGGACTTTACATTCCCCCTCTGTCATATTACCTTGCAAATTCATGGCTAGTGAGATGTCCACAATATCTCCAAAGTATATATTGCTATTACTGCTTCCCTGATTTTAACCTGATCATCAGATGCCTGTGTTTCTCATTAATTTTCCTGAGATATTCTGGCTTGTGATTTTTTAAGATGAATTTGATTTTTTGGTAGGGCCCTCAGTCTGCATATTTCTATTTTCTCTTTAACCCAGTCACATATTAATATATTTCTTCTCTTCTAAAGCCTCATCTGCTTTATCAGAAACATACAGTCTCTGGGTATTAGGGTTTCCAGGCTCAGCTATTTTTACAATACCTACTGCCATGTTCCTCTGTCTTCTTTCATTCTCCATCTGCCTCTTATCTGGTCTCTCACCTTGTTTTCTTTCAGCTGACAAATAAATGTTGCCAGTGTATTTATTTTTGTCTCCCATTGTAAGTTTTGCTCTAACCATACTTTTTTGTCTGAGACACAAGGCAGCCTGTCACCAGTATGTTATATATATGTAAACTCCAAGATTCCTTTTGGAATAAATGGGAGCAGCCTGTTTGATATTAGTTCATCAGAATCTGGTTTTAAAAACATCCTGAAAAAAAAACCGAAACAACAAAAGGGGCTGTCACAATAAGCAAAAAAAATTTAACAAATAATCTTTTATTTGAAGGTGTTTGCATTCTGGCTTGGTAGAGTGTAAGTTAGATATTGCTCTATAATTACTTTCCGTCTAAAAAAAAAGGTATTTTATTCTATTGAAGTTCATCTTTAAAATAGTTTGTTCCATCCTTTAACCAACCACTGATATAAAGTTTGGTCATAAAAACCTGAGACATGAAGACATATAGCAAAAGAAATTGTACAGACAAGTTATTAAATACAGAAAGGAATAGAGCCATTAGCATTAACTTACAGAAAAAGAAAAAAAAAATCTTTTAGTAAAATGCTCCAAAATGTTTTGACCTTTTTAAAAGAAAATTCTGTTCAAACTTTGAGGTTTAAGACCACAATCTCCATCCTAGCCAGCAGTAACCATGAAATAGGAGTTTGTAATCTGAGAGCTGACACAGGTTTTACATCTTTGTACACCTACCACTCTATGTATGTAATATTCATTGCAATGACTCCTTTCTTTTTTCATGAGAACTGAACAGGTAGTGAAACCTATTGAAGGATGATTCTCCAGTATTTCATGTCTCATACTTGCTTATTGCATTTCCTCAATCAAAATTTTTTTGAAGATTTAAGCAACAACTCACAGTTATCTATATAATGGGGAGGTGAGCAGGTTGTAATTTGTATACTTCACCTGAGAATTTCAGTGAGAATGCAATTTTGTAGAAATTTCATGACTGGTTCTGAGAAGAAAAAAAGGAAATTGAAATAGTTTCAAACCTTGGATTGCGAAAAAAGGACAAAAGAACAAATCCTACAGCAAACCAAATTTATTGTTACATTAGAGTTATATTTATACTAAAACAGATAATATAAGTACATTATACTAAATTTAAAAAAAAATACCATCCTGCCTGAAGCTGTTGGATCCACATATGTGAGTAACTGCTGAATGCTGTGCTGAATATGGGGAAGGCATTGGTAGAAGTTTTCTGCTAAAAAACAACATCACTCTGGAAACAAGGTAGTGGAAAAAAAAGAAAAAGAAAAAAGCTCAAAGCAAAGCAAACAAAGTAAAATTGAATAGACTACAAGTTATTGTACCAGGTTTTTAATTAATGAGAACACAGGAGATTGCTAAAATGAGTACATTACCTAATTGTGAATTAATATTATATGCTGAAACATCCCACAAGGGAAGAATTGGATATGCTAATATTGTATGAAAGAGATTGCCACTGGCAAATATTTCACTTTAGAGAATTCTACATTAGGCATAAACTCAGAAAAAAAAAAGCCTTCTTAATATATGTAATGAAATATTAATTGCCTAGAAGTTGCTAAAGCAAGATAAAAGCTTGATTATACACCTTTGCATCCTTTTGATAGTCTTTATTGACCATTGATCCAGAATTGTTTTAAGAAATACAATGCATTATTGTATGAGTAATAGAACAGACATTTTGTGGTATGAAGTTATAATTCCTAAGCAATAATATTGGAAACTGTAATTGGCCTAGGTCTAATAGGACATTACTTAGAACATCCTAAGGGGAAGATATTTGGCTTTAGAATTTGCTTTCCTCTCCTTGGTTCAAAAATACTGCCTGCCCTCTAGTACCATTTAGGCAAGCTACTCTGAAAAATGCACCAGTTATTTTTCATAATGTGAAGAGAAGTGCAGACAATACTGGATCTGCAGTTTGTGTCATACTACAGCACAATTTTGTTTTGGTGAAATACTCTGCAGCATCCCAAAAGTAAATGAATACATTTTACAAATGAACAAAAAAGAGGAAGGAATTTATTAACTTTTACATTTAGGATTTAGATAAACCATTACCCAAAGGAAACAGAACCCAAGTCTTCGTGTTTTGGCCTATGACTGTTCAAGATAGCTAAACCTGAAGGAAATAGTCAACTGTTATATTGTTCAATTAAAAGCAATAAACCTACCTGTATTTACTTAAACATCCACTGACTACAGTAAAACTCTGGAGAATAGGATTCAACTTTCATACTTATGAGGAAAGCTTAAAATAATTACTGTTTTCTTGAACTGAAGTAAAAAAAATTCCCAAAACCAAAACAATGTTCTGCCTGCAACTGTATAGAAAGTGACTATAATAGAGACAATAGAGAGACACAAATTTTCAGGTTAACACAACTTTAGGCTGTATACCTTGGAGTGGATTATTTGAACCGGACACAGATGGCACACTTGGAATATTTCTAGTTAGTGAACTAATTTATTCTTGGTTCAAGTTTTTAGTTCTATTGGAGCCAACACTTGTGGTGATTGTTACCATTTCTACTGAATGGCTTGCTCATGCTTTTCTCTGGCTGACCAGTTGCCAAATGAAAGCTTGACTTCATACCCTTACTTCCCTTTGAATATGAACTTACTTTGTTAAATTATTTGTCAAGGCTTTTGCCTTAACATGTGTTAATATCTGGTTTGATCTTAATGTTCAAGATGTAGAAAATGGCAGAGAAAGGCCTTCAGCTGCTGCAAGCTGGCACAGGTCCACTTATTTCTATGAAGAGTTTGTAGACTTTTCAGCAGAATGCAGCTTGGCTAGAGTTGACCTTTTCCATCTGCGGTCTGTTTCCCAGTTGCCTTACACTCAAAACCAAGAGTGCTCCTGAACAGTTGCTCACTCTGGAAATATCAAGTGTGTGAGTGAGAGGTTTATTTCATGTTTTGAGTGGGAATTTCTGAATAATGATTTCAGCCTTCTGTTTGGTCACTTCACACTTTTATTGCTGGCTTAGTGCTATTTAGCATATTCTTTTCCATGATAGTATTTCTTCTGAGATACTGCTGCTGCTCCCATTCTCCTGGCTTCTGTCATTCTCTTGTAGATGGTATATGACAGTTTACTGCATGTTACTGATTTGTTCCATCTTCCAGGCCTGAGTAGTAGCAATGACTATAATCTTCACAGTGACTTATTAAATAATAAGTAAACCTGTTTGACAGTGCCTTCAGAGATCTGATTCTGAGCAGTTTACTAAGCATTTTGCAAAGCATTATAAACAACCACTTCTTTGTCTTTTAACTTTCTGATTAAATACATTTAAAATACCTTTCTCCAGAAGTACAGTTATATGTAGAAGGCAGTGTTCTGCATTTCTGGTTGCACGCTCAGTAAAGCCTGATGACACAATGTAAATGTGGTCAGTGCAGGAAGCCTGGCACTATTAAATGGTTCCCTAAAACTGGGTATGGAATAGGACTGGATGGAAAACAAAACAAGGACATATATACAGCTGTGACTTCTTTGGTTTGTACTCAAGATAGAATGCAGTCTTAATGTCCCTGTTTGGGAAAGAAATGTATATAAAGTAAGCCTGAATATAACAGTCACTGTCAGATGCAGCCAGGCCATTACCTGAGAAAGTACAGGGTAATTTCAGTTCTCTACAACTACTGCCTGTGCCAGCTGGGACTTTGTTTTTCTTAGTGCTGCACCATGGCAAGAAAATGTGAACCCAATCTGTAGCATCTAAAACCACCTCCGGGGACTACTGTGCCAGCCTGTCTGAAGCAATTCAGATGTATCTTTTCTTTCTTTTCTTTT
>VZTJ01000298.1:286038-336250 GCA_013397795.1 Orthonyx spaldingii
TTTGTATAGTCATTAACATAATTGGGACAAATGAAAGAGGGAAAAATGCTGAAATTACTAGATTAATTCTGTATAAGAATTGTAAGAACAAACCAGAGAATTGTGGAACAAAATAGAGCAATTGTAAGGGATTTCAATAGTTCAAAGAAAAGTGAAGGTTGCTGCAGTTCAGAGGAGATTAACGTCTTGGATATGGTTTGGGAGATACTAAAAGGTAAGAAAAGAGGAAGACAGAAAGCAGTCTTGATTCTCATCTCATGCTGCTCAGTGAGGCTTTGTCTCAGGTTCTTATGTGCACTGTTTTTAGTAAGGTCACTTGCAAGACTGACCCTTCCTGGGTAAACCCACGACACCTAGTAATGACCACAGTTTTCTGGGGTCACACTGACCTGCAGCTGCCCTGAAGCCACTAAAGATGAGTAAGTTGCTATGTTTTTTTGTTTAGCCTGGGTCTGTGCCAGCAAAGGTTTTGTCAGACCTAAACCCTGGTCCTCACTGAACCTGAATTAAATGTGCCTGTGTCACTCCAACATACAGTAACATACTGACAGACAGTAATCATTATATATGTGACAAGCTGTGTCGCAGGCTAAACCAGAAGTTAATGTCTACCACCACTTTGTGCAACAAGGAATTTGTTTAACCTTATGATTTTTAATTTAAATCAAGGTGGTGGAGACTTTTCCTGAATGAAATGATACTGAGTACCTTCCAGGAGCTGGATTCTCAGACAGTATCCAGCAGAAGTCCAAGTTGATTCTAGCCATCCCTTATGGCAGGATATCATCACATGAATCCGAAGGCAAGCTGGAATCTGAATTTGAAGTTTGCTTCCTGCTAGCTGAGTGGCTGTGCATGGGTCATTGAAACTGATCATGGAAACAAATTCCAGTATGAAAGATCTGTGTATTCTTTCAGGTCTTGCTTATACTCTTGCTTCTTACAGCCTGATCCATGTGCAGCCGCTCTGGCATATCCTAATCTCCTGAGCTATAAGCATAACGAAACATGAAAAGGGGATTATCCCATGTTGTACCTATTGTTTTGAGGGGTGAAGATTGTAGCTGTGTTGGGAGGAATGGGAGAACCCAAACTAAAAACATGCCACTCAGGAGTCTTACTCAGTGCATTGGTACAATTATCTACCTTAAACGGGAAAATCTGTGCAAAGATGGATTTACATTGAATCACATCACAGGTGGCAGTATTTTTCTGAGTAGATGTTGCTGGCAGAAACACCCTAGGATTTGGCAAACAAACAGCTGAAAAAAAAATCGTATTTATAAGGTGTCTGTAAGGATATTGACTACAAGGGGATTATTACGGTTGTAGATTGTCACAGGTAGTGAATTGAGACCATGTGTTCCCTTACAGTTTCCCTACAGCAATGTCCCTCACGTTTTTTTCCTGTGTAGATGCATAATGTCACTGGCATAACTAGTGTTCCTGCAGGTGCAGCACAGGCTGGCAGCTAAAATGTGTCTCTGTTTTCTGCCTGCACAGCAGCCACTCAGTTGGGTATGCAGCTCATCACATTTGCAACCCTGGTATGGGTTGTAAGCACAAAAATATGCCAGAGTAAATTGTTCAGGTGTCACCTATGCCTGTAAAATGATGGTCAACCTTTGAAAATAAACTCATGGAAAGTAGGCTATGTATAGAAAGCCATTTCTTTGATGGATGTTAGCTGCAGGGGGAGGATAAAACAGGCCCTTACCTGTAACTGCATAGGGTAATCATTCCTGTAAGTGAAACTTACTTCTGTAATCGCACAAAGACCTGAACACTGTGAAGGCAGAATCAAAATGCTAGCAGACAAGTTGTCCTCCAGTTTATTAGGGTTCCTTCCCAGGAGGGCTACATTCAATTATGTTTTCCAGTGGTTTGCCAAAAGAGCTTCACAGTTAAGCCAGCTGAGTTTGCATTCAGATTTTCTACTTTAAGTTACAAATGTCTTGCTTTTCAAAGCTTTCCAGCTGACCTGAAGTGGCATGCCAACAGTACTACAGCTAATTGAATATATATCTCGTTTTTCATTTTTGCAGCTTTACAGACCATTTCCTCATTAAAAAAGGTGAGTGTTTGCACAGGAGCAGACAGGAGAATTAAGCAGCAGGAAAATCTCTATGACATGACGTTGTCTTTTGGTTTTGAGCTTGGCAGCTGGATACTTCTGTTAACTCATATTTATCTTGCACTAACGTAATAATTGGGAAATGACTACTTTTCTTCAGCAGCAGTACCCTGCAGTTCAGTGCAAGAAGCTCTATTTGCCTCAAGGCTGTGCTCTATTCTGTGTTTATAGTGTCGTTTATAGTATCTGAAGAGACTTTTGTAATGATTATCTGCAAAGCACAATTCCGCAAGGATTGAGGAGGGTAAAAATCTCAGATGATTCATAGCTAGTCAGTGCATGTGCCTTAGATTCTGGAGTTCACTGCTGTTTGGGTTCTCAAAGACAGATAACATTTTCCATTGCAGTTTCTTTCCACTAAAGAAAATGATTACTTACACACATTTCAAAAGGAACCTGAGTGTTTTTCTTGTGCACTGCAGAAACCAGTGTAAACACCAAATATTAGCATTATACTCCATGTTGCTTTGCAATTTATAATCTCTTGAACCATCCTGCTCATACAAACAGCTGTAGCAAAAGCGTACGTAAGACGAGGTACACATTGGAACTGGGCAGAGGTAGTGCATGGGCCTGAACATTAAATAAGCTTATTGAGATAGAGCAGTATTGCTGTTCGATAAAGTTTATTGAAGTAGAAAATAAGTTGTGTCAGCACTTTTTCAAAACGACCCTGAATGCATGCTAATTCCCATACAATGCATGCAATATTGACTCCCATCTCTCATTTCCCAGATTTCATAGATTTCATATGCTCCAAGTAACATTTTAAGCATTTTCTTTCTGAAAATTAAAATACTTTTACAAAAAGGGCTGAAAAAATTAAATATTACTGCTGTAATATTAAATGCTATGTTTTAGGAACGTAACTTTCTGTTGCACTGGTTTATGAAAATAACCCCAAAGAGTCAGTGTCTCCTGTACTGAATGGTCTTATTGTATTTGTCAAGAGAAATTCTTTGATCCATGAGGAACTTTTCTGACTGTGCCCCTCTGACTCAGTATTGAAGTGGTATGCAGATATTTGGAGATACTGAATGAACAGAAACATGATCAAAGGGTAGGGAATGGCCTAAGACTGCCCTCAGTAGGAGATTAGGTCTTTGAAGAGGCTTGCAGGGCTAAAAGGTGTTCCTGGTATGTTCAAAAGAACAGGTGTACCCAGTGTCTTTGCGAGGAGAGGGAAGAGAGTGAAAATACTCATTTTGATTCTGCCACTGCCTTGCATTTCTGGTCAGTGAAGCAATTGAGCAAAATAGACTGACAGAATTCCCTGCCTCAATACCCAAAACCAACAAGATACCTCTGGTTTTGACAAAAAAATCCCCCTCTTGCTTGAAGGTTCTGAGCTCCTCCAGATCTGCAGCTTTTGTTCTTGCTGGTCTAAAAGCAGCTGTGACAGATGAACTGGCTAGGGCTGCCCAAAGGGTCAGTATTCTGCCTCTTGGAAATCACTGTCAACATTACATTTTTAGGCAAGCCAAATTTTGAATCTTCGTGACTAAACAGCATCATTTGAAAAATATGCTAATTGCTTCATTGGTTCTTTTATTTCTTGTGGGTGCAGACACGCTATTTGCAGTGATCCCTTTGGTCAACCCTGCTATCCGAGGGGCAGATTTGCAGACTGAATACTCACATTTGATGAGGTGTATTAAGTGAAGGCTCTATATGCTGATCTGGATATATCACAGAGTATGTATTGAAGCCTATCTGCCAGCTACAGAAGAAAAGATTTTTATAATTATTGCAGTACTATTGTCAAAGGAGATAAAAGGGTCATGTCAGATTCCAAGTCTCTTCTGGGCGGGCTTAGATGACTTTTTGGCATCTAATTCAGACTTCACCCTGTTTGAAGCAATAAACATGTGGTGGGACTTTCTGGAAATAAGCTGGACTTTGGAAATAGCTGTGTTATTACTTAAGTATTTGCAAGCAAGCTGTGTGTCCACAGTTGGGAGGTGTTTCTGTCAGTTCACACAGATGACTTGCAGATTCTGCTTTTCTTCACCCGTTTCACTCCCCACAACATGCAAAACTCGTCCAGGTAGAGGTTTCACTCTGGAGTTTCTCACATTCACCTTTGCATGTCTTTTAAAAAGCAAAGAGATGCTTTGCTGGAAATGTTGAGGTGTTTTGGTCTCCTATGCAGTGTTCAGGAGGTATTTGCACCTGTAGAGGCAGAAAAAAAATTCTCCCTCTTAAAAGAGAACTCTCAAGTTGTCTGGTGAGGCTTTTTGTATCCTTAAGTGGGTTTTGATTTTGAAACAACCAATAATCTGCCTGTGGGTTGCCATTATGGAGCTAGTAGTGGAAATATTTACCTGAATATTTATACAGTAATGTAAACATCAGATAAGACTGAAGTGTTGGTGTAGGCAAGGCTGAGTTAGGAATGAGAAGCCTGGATAGTTATGACAGCTGAACTGATCCTCTTGGCTATTGTCATTTCCTAAGATGTTCTGCTGAGGGCTGTCAAACCCTACCAATCAGCTCATATTGAGGATGTTAGCAAACCAGCACTGGTAATCTGGAGATGGAATATTCTAGTGGCAGGGTTAGGGTAGGTAGTGCCTTGGATTTAGGTGTCCAAGTAAGCATGGGGACAAAGAGAGACAGTTCACAAGACACTAGCAGTGGGCATGCAGGAAAGGAAACTTCGAAGGTGGAGGGTGAAATTTTGTTGGAGATTGTTTTTATTACGCATTTCTTTCAATACTTTATTGTTAATAGTAAGTTCTAGCAATAGATCATCAATAGTTGCTTTATCAATTGCCTTTGATAGCAGCACAGAAAAAAAAAGACAATAGAGAAGTTTTTCCATGTGCAGATACACAGTTTCTGAGGTCTGAGTGTAAGATAACATTCTCTAAAGCACTGGGCTTTATTTCAGTGTCCAAATATAACATTCTTATGTGTTCTGGCACACTGTGACAGATACTATACTGTTCTGGAGAAAGTAAGTCTGCTGCAATGGAATGGGATAAGGGATGACATTGATTTACACATATGCATACTGAAGTACGGGCAGTATTTGATTACTTGTGAGCAACTCACTTGTAACCAGAACACTGCAAGCTTTGTTCACATAAATTACCTGTCTGATTCACATCCAAGATCTGTCCGCAATATCAAACTCAATCAAAATGGGGGAGGGGGGGGAAGTGTTTCTTTTTTTTTTTTACCTCATTTTTCATCAATCTCAATATATTTCAAATCTGGTTACCATGATATCTTTCAACAGTCCAGGAACTGAATAGAACACATAATTCAGATTAGAGGCTTTACATAAAGAACAGAAAAAAAATCACTGTAGTCTTCTGTCAAAATATTTTGGTTATGGTTAACTAGAGTGTGGTAGAACCTAATCTTTATATAGCCAAATATTGTACCCAAGAGGCAACTTCTGCTTTTCTTTTGGTATATTACACCACAAGTTTTGTTTCCTTATCCTTCGAGGACATATATTTCTTACAGTATGTTCCAGGACTATCTGTAAGGTATTGGGAGACATTCTGCTTTCCGTATAGATCAGTCTGACTGTGCTAAGTGGTGAACATGGATAGCCATGCTGGAAGCCTGAGCCTCAGGAGTCTGTGGTGTGGACTTATCTGATGTCAGCCAGAGGCCATCACTCGACGGCCCAGAAAAGAAGACGTGAGAATGTCCCCTGCAGGTGAAAGACCAGTTTTTACCTTCACAAGCCCTGCAGATCATCAGGACACAGTGTGTGTTCTCCTTCAGCTGGAGACAAAAGCTGTTAGGGGAAGTAATATCATGTACTAAAGCAACTGGTATCTCTGGGAAAAAAAATTACAAGCTTTGGAAATCAGTGTCTGTTCATCAGATATGACAAGTATCAAAATCCAGGCTAAGAATACCTGAAAATCTTGTTCTCAAGGCCTGTATGAGGAGGTCCTTTAAACCTTGTGTAATCACTTGAATGCCTTGAAATTGGTCATACCTTGATGATACAGACCATAAGGATTCAACTTTGTAAAATTTCCACTAGACATATTTCACCATCACCTTACCTTCCCTCCTATTCCCCAAGAAACTCAAGACATTAAACATGGCTCAAAGCAAAAATACTTAATATCTTAATATGTAGAATTTGGAAGATGCCTAGACTAGAAGCTCCTCAGAGCACTCAGCTGTTTAATGCTCTCCCAGATGACACATGCCTCTTACAGCCCTTTGAAAAAACAAGATTTGTACTTGAAAGCTTATGTTGTGGATTAGCCACAGGCTTGAATTTCAGGCATAGGAATACTGCATGAAAAAGAGCAGGGCTACATATTCAAGGGATGGTAGTGAAGGAAAAGAAGAAGGCAAATGAGTCTTTAACATGGAGTAAATTGCAATAATCGTAATGCTGTCAGGTCTTAGATGGGATTTGATTGGAGGAGAAAGACATAATTTCTTTTCCCTTGCTGGTATTATCAAACTGCAACATTTCAATATGTGATCATGATCCCACTGTACTTTAGAAAGGTGTATGGGTTCTGGATGACATTTGTCATCCAATGTCACCTAGGTAGCGTGGCTTTCCCATGAACATCAGGAACACGCCATCAAGAAAAACCCTCAGGACCTGTTACTTTGCTGGGAGTTATACCAGTGGTCTCCTAACTCAGGCATGCTCAGTCTCTGCACAACAGCTACCTGTAGGGAAACTTTCTACTGAATGAATGTTACCTATCAGAAAGTATAAATCCCTTGCCGGTATGAATATGGTGTCATCTAACACTATACTTTTTCCAGACACTCCTGAACATATTCTTCTATCAGAGGTCACAGGAAGCAGATCTATGTGTCCTGCTTCTAACAGAAGAAACACACTGTTGCCCCTGTAAGAAGCACTCTAGAGGTTTTGGGGTAATATGCACCAGATTTCTCTGAGCTCAGATGCATACAGTACAGCTTTCTTTCCATCCAGTGCTTCTCAGAGGGATGTAAAACACCCAAAGACACTTGGGTAACAACAGTGGCTTTCAGCATTTGTCCAGCAATCCAGACCAGCAGGCACAATACCAGTTCCTAACGGAATGGAACTAAAGTGCGCAAAAACATTTTTCCGCACTTATTCCTGTGGGACAGTGTAGCGATGTCACTGACAGTTACCTTACCACTATGTTACCTGGCTTTTATAGGTTGGAGTACTCTGCCTCTTACCTTCATCTTTCCAGGTTTGGAGAAGTGTGGATTTTATTCAGCAGATACACTGAAGTAGCACAAGCTGCCAGTGGCACCTCTTTTCTCTTTGAATCACCTGAATATTCACAAAGCAGGAGCAAGTGGATTTCCCTGCATATGTTCACCTACATATATATAATGCAGAAGGTCTGCTAATTCACTTGGTTCATTTCAGTATATCTCTGAATTTATGCACGCAGATATGGGTATTCTGTCCTTTCTGTGAGGCTACTAAGGCTGGAAACTGGCACGTTTTCCCTTATTATTTTTAACAGAGAAGAATAAACATACTGAAATACTGTAGCTGTGGAAAGAACATAGGTTTTTGTCTACATTTGTCTCTTCTAGTTGTCCCTGTAGCTTCCCCGCCAGGGAAGATGAAGCAATTCATTTCACATCCACACCCCCAGCCTCCCACCAATTTTTTTCTATCTGTTAAAGAGATAAATCTTCATCACTCAGTCTGCAGTAAAGTTAGAGTAAATTACAATCTTTCTGTTCATGCGAGTGCAACCCTTTGAAAATATGAAGTGCTGTAGGTGCTGAGTGATTTCACACTCCTTTTTATGAGCACTATCTTTTCTGCTGATCTATAAACATCGTGTTTCTGTTGGTCATAGTGAATGAAAAACAACATTTTGCAGCAGCAGCAATACAGGAAAGAAGATACATGTGCTACCACAAAAATCTTAATGTTTAAAAATAAGTAGCAAATTTATAATATAGGGTAGAAATATGTACTTTTCTGTGGATTTTTTTAAAAAAATATTTTAGAATGAATCTTCCTCTGAAAGAATTGAAATTCTCTTCTGGATTGAATTTGTGAACACAGCACCTGTAAAATTTATTCTATTTTGTATATAAAATTTGTTGAGAAAAGATTACTTTGTTCACCTTACTTTTGATTTGTGACCTCAATCACCATATATCTTTACAGAAGCATACTCTGATAGCCTTATTTATGGACAGACTTTACCTCCAGGAGGACAGCAGGGACTACAAGTCCAGTCTGATTATCTGTCCCACCAATTTAACCTCAGCCTATTATCTTGGGCTCCCTCAGCTTTCTATTTTCCCTGGATCCTCACCTCTATTCTAATTGTTTAAAATGCTGTAAGGCTGCTGTGTAATTTTCAACCAGGAGACTTAAAGTATAATCTGAAAAACTTATCACCTTCCCTCATTTCCTACCTGTGGGGATTTCAATTGTATCTGGATACAAACCAGGTATGCTTTTATTTTTACCGAACTACAAGGCTCTTCAAAAATATGAACACTCATCTTTAGTTCCCAATAAATAAACTTAGCATGGCAGGTCTGCTTAATGTGTGCCAGAACACAGCTAAGAAATAGAAAGGCTTTGAGTTTTAAATCAATAATGTTTTTTTCCTAGCCAGTAATCATAAGACAAGATGAAACATTAAGTATCTCTTTCAGGACCAGATAGGATTCATTCTGCACATCATCCATCTTTTACCTCACATAAAAAAAAAAAAAGATAGTTGCACAAGACAGACACAGAATGCTTATGGGCACTCCAGCCTACAAAAATTGGATCACAATAACATCTCTAGTAATTTTGAACTTATTTAAACTGTCAGGATAAAAATGAGGCTTGTACAGAGGCAAATATGTGTGTGTGGTAGTGGACAGAGAGGTGTGGAATCAAATTTGTGTGTGTGGACATGGAGGGGTGGAATTACATTATTGATGAATCCACATAAACCCTGGTAAGTTGTGAGTATGTTTTTGGAGAGGACTGCTTTATGGCAGTAGACTCCCATTCTCAACTCCAAATTTTTCATCTTTGAAAAAGTTTTACTTTGTCTTAACAAGTGTTAACAGCCTGTCAGCTAGAAAGGTCTAGTATCATTTTAGATCTCTAAAGGCTTCTTTGCATGATTCTCCCTGTATTACTGGAGATCCAAAACGAAACAAACTTGAAAACTGGAATCAGGTAAATACAAGGCAAATTCTAGGTACAGGCTTATTCAGCAACATTATAAAACCCCATTTATCAATTTGAATTTTGGTTATTAAAGACTCTGACAGAGTATTTTATATGAAGCTGACTTGGTACTTTGGTTTCCTGAGGCTGAACACATGTAATTTGAGGACAGTCTTGGAAGCACTTATTTATTTGTTACAGGGAAAGCCACTTGAAAATCTCAGTAGCCATAGGTGTCCTGTTTGTCATCCCATCTGTGCTCACACTGGAACCCGCAAAGTCTGAGATATTTAAGGTAGTGTGGCACAGATAAGGCTGGTTATGTGAATCTGTATCTGAACATCAAGGAGCTCAGTGTGGGGTAGTTTGACTATTCAGAATCAAGATGAATGAAACTACTCTGAAGTTTGTGCTGCTTCTGAGACCCATGTAAGATGTAATGAGTTGCATGAGGTATTTCTGCACACTCGCCAGTTGCAGGGCAAAAGCAGTCACATTAACAATACAAAACTGCAGCTTCAGAAATAGATTAACTTAAAAATTATCTGCAAAACTAAAAAGTGTCTTTATATCTCAGTTTTTCCACATATGCACAATCAGTAATACATAAATATTATGTAAACACATACATGTATGAAATGCCTATTGAAGACCCTCATGGAGCCTCATGAATTTAAAGATGTATATGATGGGGTTCTACAGTTCAGAAATCTCATTCTCCACTGTGACATTTTTGTATCACTTTTAATTAAGTGTTATGACAATGATGAACTGAGAAAAATAATAGGTGAATGTGTGGGTAAAGAGTTTAAAAAAATTTTCTAAACACTGCAGCAAGCCATAATTTATTGCCAGCATGCCATAAACCCATCCAAATTAGCATATATAAGTTTGGACCTGCAAAATATAAGGACAGAGTCAAGCAAAGGTCCAGATGCAAAATCAAACAAAACCTCTTTGTGCAGGAAAACCAAATCAGATATGGTGGATCTACACTACAAAGAATTTAGTATCCCAGAGAAGTGTGACAAAGTGACATCTGTATTCCACTGACCACAATAGGGAGGGAATAGAATGAAAGGAGGAAATTTAGTATGTGCTACACTTGGTCTTAATTGTTATTCCAACAAGTCAGGAGAATAAAAACATCTAAAGCAAGTGCTCAGTTCTGCCAGGGGAATGTGTGCTTGAGTCTGCCACTATCCAATTGCTAGGTAATATACTAGGAGAGAATCCCAAGCTGACATCCAGGCACTGAGCTCAGATGACTATTTTCAGAACTCTGATTTCCATTTCTATTATTAAATGTTTAATCCTTTATCTCATAGGTTATTACCCAAGGTGTACTTCAGGGCTTTCAAGTCCTTGGGTACAACGTGAGAGTGGAAAATTTCTAGCCATTGCTAGCCTGCCTCTTGAAAAATGGAGCTTATAACTTTGAAAGCAGTGATATGTGGGTCAGAAATCTTTTTCCAGCCAACAGCCCCATGAAATAAAGAGAACTGCTTTCAGACAGGGTGGAGAAGATCAGAAAGGCACCCTACCTGCTCATCTCTGAACCACTACCTAGTCTTGCCTTTCTGTCCCTGCTGCAATTCATGAACCAAGCTGGACTCTGGTGCAAAGACCAGTTAGACCCTGGCCCAGATGTGCCATGGGTCAAGCTCCCCAACATCAATCAATACTACTGTCACTCAATCATAAGACTATTTTCTATTCCAGTGTTTTCTGTTATAATTTTCCCCCAAAGTGACAGCATACTGTAATTATAACTTGATGTCTAAACAAGAAAGGGTCATTATCATGGGATGAGTGTAAATGAATCAAAATTTGGACAATACATGTTTACACACCACAGTGGGATTAAGGTCTGGAATGCAATGGGCTTTCTAGTCCTGTCCCAACTCATCCATTAGATATTAAAGATACAGAAAAATGTAGACTGTATTGAATCTGCAGAAAACAGTGGTTTGCCTTAAACCAGTATGTAACTTTTTTGACCTCTTCTTTTCTTCACCAAAGTACGTGGAAGTTTTGCCATTGATTTCAGCAGCAGCCAGATCAAGCCCTTTGAGATGAAATTTGTCATTACATGCACACTCTGCCACTAAGGTTAAGTGCACTTTCATCCTTTGATTGTTAAAAATCCATACTTTATTTGATGATTGTCTTTTAACAAAATCACTCTTCTGAGACCTTGCTGTGGTGCATGTATATTTCTAATGTTATTAAGAACCTCAAAGAGCAGGTAAATTGGCTGTGTTTTTTCCAAACTCACTTTCATTTCAATCTGAAACCTGACTGCATTTTGCAATACAACAGGCAGCATAAGTTCACATGAAAAAGATAAGCTTTGTAACAGAACAAATTTTAACTCTGCATAGAAAATAGTAAGGAGGGAAAAAATGGAAAAAAAAAGAAACTCAAAATGAATGTGTATGAATCTTTCTGAAAAGGCAGAAACTTTTCCTTTGTCTCATCATTTTAAAGGAAGGTAATAGCAATGGTATTCTGTTTTAGCAATTTCTTTCAGATAGCTTTTTGATTTTTAAAAAAAGAGAGAAGCAAATGTTTCTAAACAAAGTCAGTGCAGTCAGAAACTTGGCTTGTACTAGAATGCATAAAATGTTTTTACCTTTAGAGTTGTGCTTGCAAAGCGCAATTAGTGAATAACAGAAATTGGGAGTGCTTTGTGAAAGCTAGCCATAGGAAAAATGTATTTATGTACACAGATGTTGCTCATTCTATCACTGTCTTTTGTCTTTATTTGTTATCTGGAAGTATCTCTGATATGATCTCAATCTGAAACAGCAAATGTAAACACAACAAAGCCAGTGTCTAGAGGGTACTGGAAAGGAATATTTTTCTAGTGACCTTCCCTTGTGTGCCCTGTTTCTACAGAGGTTCTAGAAATTATATAACTGTCTCATGTGTTAGTAATATTCACCTCACAGACTTGTGTTTATTTTGAAACTCCCTTTTACAAGTACAGGTTTTTTTATAACCCATTCCCCCTTCATTATAATAACATTCATCAGTAGTCCCAAAAGATAACCCACAATCAGCAATTTATTCACTCATTTTTCTCTTATTCCCTTTGTGTAAATGTTCGCAAACACAGAAGGGAATAACTTGTAAACTGCTTGTAAAAGTCTGACAATCTTCATCTGGTAATCACTCATGAAAGTCTGAACCACCTCTGTGCTTGAGAACAAAACAAAAAACAAAACCTGGAACAGTCCACGTCTTTTCTGTCACAGCATGGGACAGCTGGAAAGGGAAGGTGCAGTTATATTTTTAAGACCTTATTTCAATATCAAGATAACTCTGAGATCATTATATGTGAAGAATGGTATAGCCTTTGGTGTGGGCACACCAGAGCATTTTATGGCTATCCCTGTCCCTAGCCAATACTCCTCTGTGCCTTCCTGAGGATTCTGATGGACCGTCTACATCCAGAGATGCTGGGCAAAGACCTCATGCCCACTGCCCCTCACTGATTTCACAGTCCTGCTGCTGGACAGCATGGTATGAGTGCTTCCAAATATGTCTTGGACAATGTCATCTGCTCTGGCTCATGCTTCATTTAAGTAAGTCAACCCTGACTGGTTTTGCCTGGAATAGATTAGAGATTCCTTTTGTGATCCCTTCTTTGCTGGCAATGCTGGGAGGATAACCCTTGGCAGAGGTCAAAATCAAACAGCAAAGGAGCAGTGGTGTTTTCAGCTGGCAAATGGTTTGGAAAATGAACGTCTGCCTGTGGCTTTACGGACACTCTGGGAGCATTTAGATCAACAGTGGGAGAACTTTGCAGAGTGACTGTTGACAAATAGTGCAAAATTAGGCCCAGTACAGAAGACGTATGTGAAGAATTCTAACTTTTTGTAAAGCATTATGTGTCCTTGAAATAGAATATCCTATGGAGGCCATTAAGCAAGATGTGAGCCATAAATCTCCTTGTACTCATTCAACAAAATACTAGTGCATTCATAACGGAAAGTATGAGGGATTTTGAATACTCTGAAATGCCTTAAATTGTGGTATACTTTTCACATGTCTTGCATGTGGCATTGACAGGAAAATAATTTGATTGTTGTTAATAACCCTCCATGTCTTGTTTCTCATTCCAATGGAGGAAAAATATTTATTTTACTGCTTGGGTTGCAGAAATGGCTGAGTTGTTCCCATATGTTTCCCCTATAGAGAACTACTCTGTACTAGGAAGTACCACTAGAAGGCAAAATGCATTTCAGGACTACTCTCACTGTGTCACAAGAAACTGAGCAAAATTTGCATCCCATGCAACAGGATTGAATTATGAATGCAACCTGCCATGTGTACATTGTAACAACAATAACCTCCCACCCTGTATTGGTTTCACTGTAAAATGAATGTGAAAAAGATTATAAATTTGCTCAATTTTCAGAGAAATATGTAGCAATTTATAAATCTGTTTTGAAATGAAGTTGAGTTGAACTTTCACCCCACCAAGACACGTTGGGTGGTTTCAGCTGTGTACCTCTTTAATTTTTCCTGTTACAAGTCTGGAGATTCAGAATAATAGAGTTAGAAAAGCACATTTGTCAAATGCACTGGCAAATATGCAAACAAGCCTATCCATGCCTTTTGCAGACAATGTCAACTTCTCTGTATCAAAATACACAAGGAAAATTAAACAGCTTTCAGATTTCTTTTAGGCTGAACAATTAGTGTTGAGGTACTTGCCTGTGCTTTCAGAACCTTTGTAACCACATCACCAGCTCAATTTGACTTGTTACTGAAATATTTCCACAATTTATCAAACCTTAGTAAGTGTTTCACAAACAACAAATAACTCTGCCTTTGGGGAAAAAAATCCATATTCCCTTCAGTATGCATGCTATGATACTTTTAACAACCAGACAAATATTTACTTGCTTTATCATTTAAACTTTGCCATTTGTTTAAAAGATGGAACTGCCTGTTGCTGCTTTTGCACTACCTTCGACCTTTCTGAAACTATTTAAGCAATTATTAAAATCACTCAGAAGCTCTGACCAATATCTAGCTGAATGTGTTTCCAACACCAAATCAGGTGGCATTAGCAGCTGTGCAGAATTTCCCTACGGTTTCGCACACATTTTAATCAGATAACTCACTGTTTCCTTCTGCCTGAAGGGATCAATAAAGGAAGGAAGCAGCAGAAGAGCCAGACCCAAACACAACTAATTTCTGGGGAAGTTGCATGTTAAATCTTCATTTTGTGAAGTAATCTCATGGTCACAGACTGTTTTACAAATGCTAATAGTTTTTCAGGTTGCTGCAGCCATATCTTGAATACATTATAGATCACAGGAACCAATAAAAACACATTTGTACCAATATATCCTGAAATTGCATTTTGTAGCTTAAAGGCAGGGGGAGGTGTAAAGGAAAACAATGAAGTTTCTTTCATTGCTTCTAAACATTTTCCATGAAGCCACAAATAAGATTGACCAGCCTGAATCAAAGAACTGGATATGTTCCTCACTTCCCCCTAAATCTTTCTGCAGTTGTAATAGAGGTAATAAAAATGGTGTTCTGCAATCTATTGCACATCCATGTTTACTACATTAAAGACCCTTCTGTTACAGGGATATTTTTAGACTAATGTTCTGAGCTAGAATCTGGAAACAATTAATGTTATGCGTGTTGTTCAGCTTTTGATAGACTGTTGCACTTCAGTGATACAGTCTGAAGTGAAGCTGCATCTCGAGAAGCTAAGAAAAAACACAGTGCACAGAAACAAAATATAGTGTGGTAGTTGACAACCTTGAAGGTGACTTTTTCCAACCCATTGAATATCAGGTTCATGCCCTGAAATGAAGTTCAGTGAGATTCATTACAGTTCCTTCTGTCACTAGAGTATTAAAACCCCAAATGCATCATTAACTCACAAGTGGGCTTTGCCATTTGGTAATAGGGGTTTGACACAACTCCAGTGACAAAACCATCTGCAAGAACACCATGGACTTCTGCTGCATGAAGAAGTAATTGCTTTTATATTGAGATAAAAGAACTCATTTTGGTACATTTAGTAGCTGTTGTACATTTTATAATGAAAAAAGAGCTTCCTATATAAAGGACCTTGTCTGGATTTCCTTAGGGAATAGAGGGCACATTGTACTTCTCCTTAGATGGCTTAAAACACAGGCACACTGAAGTGTACCCACTCTTGCTAACAGAAGTACAGCTATTGAATGTGTCGCATCTCAAAGAGTATAGGTGTTGACCAACATTCACCTTAGCTTTCAGTCATATATCAGGAAGAGGTGAAAACCACTAGTGCAATGAGGCAATTATTCATCCAGGACATTCTTTGGCCATAGTCATTCCTACTGTAAGTTACCAACCCCCAAAATGCTACTAGAATAACGTCAGATGTCTCCAGGCTATTAATTTTTTGAACAAGTAACAATAGGATTTTGGAAGGTGTGGATAATTGGTGAGGTCTTTCTTTCTCTCCCAGCTAAGTCTTCTTTTCCAGCCTCCCCAATTTACCTGACCTCATTACTTGATGACTGACAGAGTGGCTGTTTGAGATTACTTTTGAAGTGAACCGCAATGAGCCACAAGAGCCAAAGGTTACTTTGGCTCGTCAAGGTTTTGTCTTTGTCAGTACAAAGTTACCAATAAACTTTTGACAATCTCACAAGAGGGGCTGAGGACTCACAGGCATTTCAGCTTGAATAATTTTTCTACCAACACTCCATTTACCTCAGACATTGCCTCAGCAGTGAGGAGAGGCCAGGGCAGGTCCTTTCAGGACTGTACCAATCACTGAAGGCTCGGGCTGAGATGCTGCAAAGGGTGCTGCTCCTCCTCCTTACATTTTCAGGAAAATCCCTTACCTTCTCCACCCACTATTGAGGTCCAACTCCTGTTAAGAGTCCATAGGTGGTCCCTTAAGAACCTCCTGCTGTTACTTTGTTGAAGTAAAGAAAACACTTAGAACCAAGCCAGTCTGGAAAGCAAGGGGATGGATGCTGGGACGGATGGGAGCTTGGTTAGGTTTGGGTCAGATAGGAGAGCCCAGCTGACATGTGGGGGTTGGTCATTTTCATACTGAAGGACCTTAGGATCTTTTCTAAAGACCTCGTTACAGAGTATGTGCATGGATGTGTGTGTAATGGTGTGTACCATTGTTTCATTAATCCAATGTGATAATATTTTTGTTCATAATACGTAGGCAAATATACTCACCTCAAATGCTTCCCAGTAATAATGAATCAGATTAAAAAAAATACAGTTCAGTAGATTTCATAAAGTTTAGTGATTGCTTGTGTAAATAGAGAGACTTTGGTGAAATCGTCCTGTGGTGGAAGCAAAAGGTCTGGTGGCACAGAGGTTTGTTTTTTAACTGCCCTTTTACCCTTCCTGGGCTATTCTCTATGCCTTAGGATGGTGGAAAATTATAGTGAGTGAAGGGTGACTATTTTGGTGCTATATTTTTACTGAAAATTCAGGTTAATCAGGGAGTTTCCTTGTCACTATATAATTATCAGAAAGCTTTCTGACAGTCTCAGTAGGAATTCCACAGGCTCAGTTAAACTTGGACTACCCTTCTGCTCAGAGCCAGGATCTCTCCAGCAGTTATGGCTGTGGCAGCAAGAGCACCTTCTGCAGATGTCTGGAATGCATTGTGTGATAAAAAGGAAAACTTACAACTTTACTGGCATTCATTTATCACCTGTATGGTCATGGATACAATAACAACTGCAGCAGCAGTAGTAATTGCGACACATTTATTACACCGTTTGGGCACACTAGTTACAGACCAGGACCGAATTGCTCTAGGCACTTTACAAAGAACAAAGCAATGATAGTGATTCAAGGACTTTACAGTCCAAGTGGAAAACCAAGAGCGAAAGATGAAAATAGAAGATGGGAGTAGAAAAAGAGAACAGCGAGACAGTATTGATCGGAGGACTCAGCACAGCAGCAGCCTAAATTGTTGTCAAACTGAATAATTTAAATCAGAATACTGATATGGAGGAACTGATTCTCTTGTCCACTGCAGTGTCTTTGAGCTGTAAGCCTACCAGATTTAATAGTGTGCTTCTTAAAAGACACCAATACAACAATACAATCAATTCTGCTTTGTAACAGGATGTGAACTTGAACATTGTGAATGACAGCAGGAGTTAATAAACTAGACTAATTTATTCTGTACCATAGAAATGCCTATCCAGCAAACAGAGAGAAGTAAAATTAGCAGATATTGAAGGTCACCTGCTCCTCTTCTTCTTAGGAAGTCATTCTAAGGGGGAGGATGTGGACTGCCCGTGAACCTGTTGTTTCACACAGAAATTTGCACCAAGTCAGTAGGAATCAGCTGATTATTTTAGTTTCTCAACAGTCATGCATGCTCAAGCCTGGGGAAAAGGGATTAAAACAAATAAACAACAACAAAAAAAAACAGATAAAAAAATTATAATATAAACCTGGGGAAATATTACATTGCCCAAACCTGCAACACTGGGAATGGCCACAATACTTGTGTCCCCTGATCCTTCCCAGACCTCTTGCTGGTATCTTTTGGTTCCCTGCTGTTTCATTTGGACAGAGCTTGAAGCAATTGCAGAGAGAGCATTTCCCAAGGGCAACTGGGCAGTTTTTGTATCAACAGCACTCTGATATTGTTCTTTAGAGAGCTGAAAACTCCAACATGCTCAGAATGTGGATGCACTGTTTGAGCTGTAAATTCAGAGAGGTGCACCTGAAACACAACGTTGCATTTATTTTGACAGCTTTGCTTTCATACTTGGCTTGCAGAAATGTTCTGCTATGCCAGAGGGCACCCAGAATATCTTTTCCTTTTGCAAAAATGATACATATTTGGTGATAAGTACCTTAATCATCAGCTATTACATTGTCCCTGTGGAATCCTACTCTAATCTAGTCATGCATTTTCAAAAGGTCACTGATGATTTCTTTTAAAGTCCTCTCAAAGACAATGTTATAGTTGTTGTTGTTTTCAAGAAAATTTTTGGCTTACAGAAAGATCATTAGTTCCTACTTTCAGAGATTCAGCTTTTTTTTTTCTTAAACAGTAAGAGAACATTTTTTAAGAAAGAAAAGAAATAACTAATGACTTTATTGAGTTAAAGACAGCATAACAGAGACAGCTCCTGGAGGAAAGCAGCCTGCTTTTTATTATCAATTATTTATCCATTTTGCTACTCACTCACAGTCTCCTTTTTTTTTTTTTTTTCTAGTTTTTCTCAGTCTCCTTGTCCTGTAATAAGGTCTTTTAATTTTCTTTTAATATGAGAATTAGAAGTAAAAGACCCTGGTTCTGTATACTCGTCAGTAACTGTTTCGTCTTTTTTCTCCACCAGCACTTTTCCCTTTCTTAATTTGGAAAAATAATTAAAAAACTGTAGCACCCAGCCACCCACTGACTTCAGGGTGCTTGAATAAACTCTTTGCAAAGTCAGTGGAGGTGGGAACTTGAGTCAGAAAGGCAGAATTCACCAGGAATTGTGCTGGGCCTTTTAGGCTTTGACACATATTTGAGCAATCTAAATTGAGATGACTCTTGAAGTACCCATTTCCTACATGTCATCAAAATCCTGTTCATAATGAAGAGACAGTCTTAAGAAAATATTTTTACGATTGGAACCTTCCTCAAGGTCTGCTTTATGTGTGTTTAACTATCTGGTCAGACAGATTCATTGAACTCTGGGCAATTTTCAACAAAATGGATATAAATATGTTGAAAACACCTCACATTGTTACAGTGTGTTCAAAACTATATTTTAAATAGACAGCAAGGTAAGAATTTAGCCCAAGTATTAGTGGTTTTATAAAAGGCAATAAGAACAAATCTTGGCTTAATTTTTTCTGCTATTCTGGGAAGCATAAACAGAAGCAGACCCTTGGGTGCACAAAACTATGCTGGAAATATTTACTCAGAACTAATAAGACATTTAAAATAGTCTTATTCTATTTATAAAATAGACTTGAAGTCAGCCTGTATAAGACTGCCTCAGGTATTCTCAGGTGCAGCTCAAGGACACAGACTCCACCCTCTTTTGCACCCTGTTGCATTTTAAGTAATGGAAATTACTGAATATATTGCTGTTACTGATCACAAACTCTTGAGCAGTAAAGAATAATAAAATACTTCAACACCTTTAATGTGGAACATACACTTGACAGATACATAGCAAAGATTTTTTAACTTAGTGTCAGAAGAACAAACACTGTGACAAAACTTAGTAATGACCACAAATACAGGTGCAAGTCAGGCTTTCCCAAGGGAAGGATATACAAGAACACAATGCAGCCAGAACTTGGAAAAAAACACTTCAACAAGCATAGTTTAGAAAAGAAAATGGTATTTTTAAAAAGGCAAAGGTTGAATTGACTTCTCCTCATGAGAATGGGAACTGTCTGCAGCAACCACTGCTTGCAAGACCATGGACAGTGTGGATCCGGGCACAGGCACACTCTGTATCACCAAATGACACAAAAAACTTCAGCTCCTTCTCCCAGCTTAGCCTGGGCCTCAGGGGACAGAGCTGCCTCACAAAGGACACTGCATAATGTCAGGTGATGAGATTTTGTGGACACATTCTCTGGTTGTTAGTATAAATCGAGTTGACCTGAGGTCCTGTGTAAAAGAATGTGTATGCCATTTTCCAGCACACACCGGTAAAGACAGAGGTCTGTGGGGAGACACTGGCAAACAGCAGCAACAGCACTTTCCTGAAGCACGGCTGTATTTGCGTTACCAAGAGCAGCTCCCTTGCTCAAAAGCAGCAGTGCACACAATTAAGGGATTTTGTCAGTGTGGGTTAGAATCTGAGCACTACTTCTAATTCCAAAATTAACCTTGCTATGAAGAAGGAACATGCAAGAGATGACTCGGAATTTTATGTGAACTGTCTTTAGCTATTTTGTAACTCGAGGATCCTGAGTCTACCTTATGAAACGAGATAGAATTGGGCGAAATATTCCAATTTTCATCCTTGAAAATGTTTCCAGATCTTTAGCCACAGATTTTTAAATGAATTAGAGCCTGCAGATATTATTTGGCTCCTCTGCTTTTGTAGTCTTTGTGTAATGAGCAAGGATATTTCACTTTCTTGTATTTTATTAAAATCAGAGTTTAGCAACTTGCAAAGACAATGCCCATTCTTCACTCAGTGAAATCAAATGCAGTAAACAATATTCAAAATACCAATATGTTATGGCTTGCGCTGTTTACATTTTGGAAGTTAAATGCCAAGCTCAGGATGCCATTTCTATCACAACACACTTCACAAACTGCACCGAAGGAAAACCTGAAGTGCCTCACAATAAATATTATTTTAAAGGATATAGGAAACTATTGGGCTTTTTCTGTGAATATTTTGCCACTCGTTCTGTATCCTTGGCACACGTAGGCCTGTGCTGAAATTAGGGCAATACTCAAGAGCAAATTTCATAGGCTCAGATTCTTGTATGAACATGAAAAATAACAGAGTAATTAAAAATCTCTTAACTGAAGATGCTGCAGAGGTGGCTGACTGGAATTGTTGCAGAATATGACCACAACTAGTCTTGCTGTGACCATTTTCTGGGCGTATGACTGACTCAAAGGGACCTGATCCCCCCTCACTTATATAGAAGCATTACAGATATAGATTATAGCATTATAAATATAGACACCCTGGTGTAACTGTTGTCAGTGAAAGGATAATGAATTATCAAGTTTTAATAGACCTTAAATTTCTAAAATCTATTTTTAAATGTAGAGGTGAACACACCCCTAAAAACTTCACTCTAGATTTTAAGATGAAGCTGCGTGTGTGGACTTGATTCTTTACATCAGGATAAGTTTTGCCTTCAGATATGGATTTGCCAAGATGTGCTGGTGCAGTGGGAATGACCTTTCTTTTTGCATTGACTGTTCTCTGCAAATGGTTCAAGCAAGCTAACATATGAAATAAGAAAGGAAGGTCTTTGCAGATCCTACTTCAGCTATGCCATGTGGGATCATCATACCAGGCTATATCTGAGCATGTGGAGTATTGTAGTCAATTACATGGGCTATTAAACAAGACAGATGGGGGGAAAAATCATAACAATTTTGACGAGTTTTATATAAACATAGGACAGACTGAAAGATTCTACTCTGCACCTTAGGAAGGTAATGTGACACAGTACTGTGCATGTTCTTTTTATTGTGCATTTTCCTACATAAAAGTCGAGCTGAAGTGGAGCATGTCTTTGAAATGGGGCAATAGCTGTAAAGCGTGAGAATAGGAAAGAATTCTTGAAAAAAGGACAGAAGGAAAGAAACAAAAGTTTTTAATACTGATTCTTGATATTGGCCATGACTGCCTGTTTTAACTGCAGATATTAGAAATATGCAAGATGGACTAACCCAGGATCTGTCTTATGCTGCAAGACCTAATAGTTGCTTCTTTGTTTGAAGGTCTGTGTGCCTAAAGCATGTTAACAGCAAAATCTGAAGAATACTTAACTCAGCAGTGAAAAACACAGCTCAGGAAAGTCAGCCAAATGAAATAGATGGCAGTTTAGGGGTTTAGTGTACGTGAGGTTAAATTTATTTTTCTGAGTGCTGCCTTATTTGTCCTTTTCTTGACTTGTAGAAGCTATTTTTCACCACTTTTTCATTTTTTTAATGCAAAAACTATTTTTGTTGCTAGAAAATCATCCAGAAAGACATAGCAAACCGCCTTGAAATCATCATACCCACACAGAACTGGCAAAAGGCCCAAATCCTCCACTTCACTTTGCAAGTGAGAATTTTCTCACAGCTCCCATTCCAGCTTTCTTCTAAGACGAAGCCTTGACCCCAGAGGCCTCTGAGACTGCTCATTGAAAAATGAAACAATGGGAAAACAGGATATCTTAGAGAACCACATTTTTGAAAGGAAGAAAAAATATTTGTGAGGATCCTCTCTCTTTTTGTCTTTGCTTTGTTTGCTTTATAATTGCAGTAAAACAGGTAAGACAATGCACAGCATGTGGGCACACTAATCCAAGGACAGCACTGCTGCAGGTTTGGCAGACAAGACAGCCTCAATATGGGTAAAAGATTGTCTGGCTCTCAAGCAGAGAGGCAGCGCTAACAACCTTGACATGACCTTGATTTTAGCAAGGTATTTGACATGTTCTCCCATAATATTCTTTTTGACAAGATGGTAAGCTATGAGCTGGAGAGATGAACTTGTCCAGTGAGTGGAATGCTGCCAAATTTCAGATCTTCAGTGATGTCATTAATGTCCCAAAGTTGAAGTGACAGCTGGACACAAGCAGAGTTCCTCAGAGGATAATGTTTTGTCCAATACTATGCAGCATCTTCCATAAAAGACCTAGATGATGGGATGCAATGTACCCTCACCAAGCTGGTGGAAGAAAACTAAACTGAATGGCAGATACTTTTGAAGAAATAAACACCGTTCAAACAAAATCAGTAGCTAGAATATGGAGTCAAAAAGAGCTGCATTGTGTGTAGCAAAGATAAATGTGGAATAGATTTATTCCAAGCAGCTGAACAGGTTGGGATCTGGGTGATTGGGGCAGCTCTGCTGGAATGGCCCTGGGGGTCCTGGAGGGCATTAACCTGAGCAAAACATGTTCCGGACTGCATTAGCAAGAGAACAGATAGTGGATCAAGGGATGTATTTATTCTAACCTCCTCAACACTTGTTAGGCTACACCAGCACTATGGTTTCCAGTTCTGCTCCCTCCAGGTCAGGAAAGATGTTGAAAACAGGAGAGGGTCCAATGGAAAGTTACTGAGATGATTAGAGGTTTGTAGAACTTGACATATGAAGAAAGGTTAAAGGAACTTTAATTATTCTGGGAGTATATTATTAAAATATTCTACTTGTTTTCTATTGACTTGAAAGACACATTATTAAAAGAAAGATATATGGAGTGACACACCATCCCACAAATATTGACTTTAAATGGCAATATAGAAACTTACATTTGTCCACTGATTTCAGCATTTCCTCTTGTAGACTTTTCTGCCTCTTCTCTATCATCTCATCCTTTTGAAGAAAAAAAAAAACAAACCACTGTTCTGTTGGGCACTAGAGATTCTTCCTATAAAAATGATTTTGATATAGCAGTTGTGCCCAGACTTCACATTGGGATGAAGAAAACAAGTGCAGATTCAAAGAGAGGAAACACATTTTTGATTAATCAAGATGGTATGAAACTTCATTAAGCACATAATTATTCTCTAAGTAAAGATGCACTGAAAAATAAAAAGATGGAGGTAAACTAAACACAGCTCTTAATGTGTGTGCAGCTACACTGTTTTCAGATGAATTTAAAAGAAATTACATGAGGCACACAAACTTCTGGTGAGCAAGAAAGAGATTCCTTTCAGACAACTTCCAAAATACAGTCAAAATATCTTAGAAAGGTGAGTTAAAATACAAGGGAGAAAAAAGTAGCATGTCTTATTTTAAGTTGGATTAAAGTTCCTCATGGTCTTGACTGTCAAACAGTCTTGTCTTGTGTCCTATTCTTGCAAGGACTTCTGCTGGCAATGGGATCACTCACATTAGCAAAAAGCAAGTAGTACATAAAACATATGCAAAGTCACTAACCACTAGTTTCATTTGCTCTTCCTTTTTATTTTAAGACCCTGTGTCTGGGACATTGTTGACCATGTCACCTCAGCCTAGCAGAAGACAAAAAAATTTCCCTGCTTCTTAAAATGTCACAGATACTCTCATTACCTTTCCTCAATGATTTCTTCCAAATATCACTTTGACACAGATGTAGAAATTCCTGCATTTATGAAATTCAGTGGGTGCTTTTTAATTTAGCAACTTAAACTTCTATTCTTGGATGTCTAATGCTCAATACTTTTCAGCTATTTTAATAATGCTGTGCAAAAGAGTATTAGTTAGAACTGACACTGTTTCTATTCACTTAATGCTCCAGGCTTCATCACTTCTTCAGACATGTTTACTGTGCAGGAAGGATAGAGGTTTCTGTCTCATATTGGCATTTGACTTTCAGAGGTGTCAAGTAATGTGCCCAAGAGGAAATATGTTTGACATTGCCAATAATAGTGTCCTGTTGATAATTATTCCTTTTAAGTCTCCAAGTTTCCTTTGGGGGGGAAAACAAGGAGACAATTTATGCATTTGTGATGAATGTTTTCTTTTTGTAAAGCTCTACAATTTCAAACCTTCATGCTCTTCTTTAGCCAGATGTTTCCAAAAGCATCCCACTCTATGACTTCAGATGAATTGATGTAAAACCATATACTATCTACCTTTTTTCTTTCTTTTTCCTTTCTGAAATTCCATTGCTGCTGTAATGCAGTAAAAAAATGGGTGTAAATGCACAACCAAATTGGCTTTTTGTATCTTGCGTTTGGCGGAGCCTAGTGCAACAAAATCTTAGTGACAAATATAATTTTTTTGTCTGATGTTCTGTCACATTAAGAGACTTTCAGATCCAGCTCACCTAGAGATCAGATGAATAAAACTTTGTCATGACCCTTGGGCATGATTTGTCTGGGTGCACTTGGATAATTTCACATTATACATGCCAAATAGTGAGTCAAATAATTAGCTGATAGGATTTACCATACTGAAGTTGAGAGTGGGGTTAACTGATGAGAATTATGCCATTTTTGCATTGGATAGAGTACAACTTAAATTTCTTTAGGTAGCTTTGTGGTGTGGGTAGGTTGAACATGTGCCACTAAATGCAATTGCCAACAAAATGACTTTCGTCTGACTACAGAGGGATTCAGCTGAACATACCTGATCATGCACCAGTGGTGGTAAATAATTTCTCAATTCTGGTCAAATAGCTTGAGAAAAGCCTACAACTGAAGTATATCTGCTGAATATCTAACTATCATGAGCAAATATAATAATGTCTCATGATTTTCTCCCCTTCACTTCAAGCATCAGAAAAGCACTGAGTCACCACTTGACCAATTTGTTCATTTTTTTCCGAGCAGTTACCTACCCTACACTCATAAATTAAGCAGTAATAAAAATGGTCTCCAGCCTGATTAATTTACCAGCATGGCTGTCTAAGCAGACTGTCAAGAGACAGTCCTACAGGGTACGTGATTCATAACCAGTTAAGAATAATATTTGCTTTTTATGTATTTTCTTTGATATAGTCAAATTTAAAGAAGTTCAATGATCTATCTTGTTTGACTCATCACTAGGTTTCATTCCCCTCCTCATACAGACCCTGGTTATCATTAAGGAAATGAGTTAGTTACAAAGTGGTAAAAGGACTTGGCCCAAAAAACTGGAGGCAGAATGCAGAGCTGTGGGAGTGATTTGGGAAGGTTGAATCAGCCCATGCTCAGTCCACAAGAGTGATCTATTGTTCTGTGACTATTTTCCTTCCAGCTGTAGCCAGCAAACTCTGCTATACTGAGGTACGTTCCTAAATTGCAGCTGTATTATGCCTTGGACAGAAGTCAGACACTTTTCTGAAGGGGTTCCAGTAAGGCTTTAGATGTTGATCATGCCAGGAAATATTGTCTAAAAAAAGTTAAATTTAAATCCCGTCACTTAAAATTAACTTTGCAGCAGAGAGACTGAAGAGAAGACCTCGGAGACACTCTTCAGAGAGTTTCTGGAATTTTAATCCCCTTGGTAATCAGTCCTGCTCCACAACAGTGCTGGGGAACAATTATCAATCACATGCTGAGGAAGTTTTACTGATGCAGGAGTTTAAATAAAGCAAGCTGTTGGAGCCTTTTCTCACTGTTACCACTGCCAACTCAGCAACATCGGTAATAGCAAGGTTGGGAAATTTTTTTTTTTTTTGAAGACTTTTCTTAGAAGAGGACTTATATACAGCTGCAACTTCTTTTGGTCCCTGTAGAAACATAATCACAGTAGCATAGATAAAATCTTAAGTTTAAGATTTATTTCCATTTTTCCTCATGAAATTCTTGCTCTGTTTCAGTCATCTGCTCAGTCTGAGTGAATTGGATAAGTATTTAAGGAAAATAAAAACTTTTAGAGGTTTAATGGATAAGCTTTTATAAAAATTATGAGTACTAACTTTACAATGTTCTATCGGTATATGTTTGGAAAACAAAATAGTTTCAAAGAAAGGCTCAACCCAACTGTTGAAGATATTTTGAGAAATATGATAGTTGGAATATATTCTTGAGGAAAGTTAATATTCATAACTAAATATTTGCACAGTCTCATATGATTGTGTGTTTTAATGGAGTTTAATTTAACATATAGTCATTGTTTTTAGGATGCTTAGATACCTGAGAATTTAAAGAAAATTTGAGAATTTAAATTATTGATGTGGAAGAAAGCACAGTGACTTATCCTCAGAATTGCATGGTTACATAATGTTCTTCTCTAAAGGCAGCATTTGCTCCTTAGATCAGTGAATGTTGAAGAACAAAGAGCAAAACTCCATAAATTACTAAAATTAAACAGCAAGCAAAAATCTGTGTATCTAACAGTGTGATTAAATGTGGAGACACGCAGTAGGGAGGTGCACAGTGTCCACAAATTATTTCAAAAAATGTGCTAAGAATTTGCTAGGGCCTTTTAAGCCTTTTAAGGCACTTTTGAAAGGCACGTGACTCGCATCAGAGCCAAAGAGGCAGAAAAGGAGAAAAAAGCTAGAGAACCTGGCAAATGTTCTTTCACTGAAGTTTTTGAGCTCTCAAAATTGAGATAAACATTGCAGGGATTTGGAATGGCTAAGTTAAGTAAAAGAACTTGAATGGCAAACACTATCAGATTTTACTATTTGGCTTGGATTTGCTGTGCTTTTTGAGTATTCTCTTTGATATTATGTCCTTACCTCTCTCCATCAGACCTCTCTCATTGCCTTCAATTCCACCTTTTCATTGGTCTCATCAGTTTGTTGTGACTGGTTTTCTGTAACATGCTAAACTTACGGCAGATGCATACTTGAACACACGGTTTCCAGATAGATGAGCCTACAGGTGAGAGAAGTACTAACTATGCCAAGCACCCACTTCCAAAAAATGCAGCACCATCTGAAACATTGCCAAGACCTGATAGGTTTGGTTTTCATTGATTGATTTTTAGAGTTTGTTTGTTTGCTTGCTTTGGTATTTAATTTTTTTTTTCTTTTTTAGGTTTGCCGCATAGGTTTGGGTCTGCCATCTGATTTCTGAAGTCCTCTTGTTCATGAGTAGATAGATGTGTTTATAATGTTGTTCTGAACCTCCTAAGAAAGAAAGGTTCTCACCCAGTCATTAAGTTGTGCCTCCAAACCACTGCCTATGATTCTATGGTGTTAGGATGGTGCTTTCCTATGGTGCTTTCCTTTGGACCACAATGGGATACCCATGAAATCACCATCTGCCTTACTCAGACTTAGAGACAAGTGACATCAACAGAATCACTTCAATTTCTCTTCCTCATTTCCCCCTCCTCTGCTCTAAGATTCAGGGGAAAATCAAGGGAGTGGACCCAAATGAGTATCACTTGTTCCTCACTGTCTTCTTGTGAGGACTGACTGGGGCAGTCTGCTGTGTCCCTGTTTTGGCAGAATGGGGGAGAAGGGCTGGCAGGCATTTACCAGGAAAAATTCAGAGAAGTCTACTGCCACTGGAAGGGTGACTGAAGGTTTCTATAACCTGCAGCTCCCCAACCTATCTGGATGTGTCAGGATTCATGCATGCTGCCATTGTTCTGGTGACTGCAGAGGGCAGGGGGCCCCACTGAAGAAACTCTAAATACTCGGAGTGATGGACGACTCCTAGGCACTACTTGCTTCTCTCCATTTAGCGTAACAGAACAAACAGAACTTAAGAGTTTTACAGAAAAATAGAAAATAATTTATGTGCAAAATGCCAGTTACTAAAGATGAGACATGCTAATGACAACATTCTTACAGAGATGGCTTTCAGGCAACACAATATTCGAAACAAGGCATAAGCTTTCCAGGGTGATTTTCTTAGCAACATTTTCTGCCCTGTAATTTTAGGATACTTGTAGCAGAAATGGTGCATTTTCACAAGTCGTTTTGCTCAGGCTGAATGTCTGACTGCTAATTACATTCAATATGTGTTCTTGTTCTAGTGCATCAAGTTGAATACATGCACAGAAGCTGTTTTAAATAACTTTTCTCTGAATGGCTATTTCTGGCTAATATTATCTCTATGTATTTATTTCAAGTTGCAACAAATTCTGTGAATTATCTCTATAGTTTCTTGCTTCCACTGTAGTTGTCTATTTGTGAACACCTTGTCCACAACTTTCCTTTTTATGAATGTGCAACATCCCCAAGTATGACTTATGGCAACACTTACAGCCATGGTACAGACCAACACAAAATTTGCAATCTAGTGTTTAAGTTGTCCTTTGCTGGAGTCATAGCACAGGCCACTTCTTGGAAAGGGGAAATAAATCTCTCCACTAATCCCTTTTTGAAGACTAGAAAGGAGGGAATATAACAGGTTTGATTTTTTTTTCCTTCTGGCAAATGACTGATCTGTAAGTTGGATGGAGTTTCCTCTTTTGCACAATTTGTCCAGAGTCTCCCATCCTTTTAAGCAAGCCATATTGGATTTACTATCTGAGCAGAAAAAAGTCCCTAGAATTAGTAGAGTCCTTCAGGTGGATTTATTAAGGTATTAAAATACCTTATTAGTTATTTTAGCATCCACCATAGTCATGAACCCCATCAGACTTAGTATATGCCACACAGGTTGTTATTGCACTGTTGAATGCTGAAAAGTGATCAAACCAAGCATATCAGGGATCAGCATTGTGTCAACTGATGTGGCTTTCATGTCCTCTGTTGGTGTAACAATACTTTTTCTGCACCAAAAAAAAATTGATGTGCTGGGATAGAATTTAAATTTTTGCTGTTCCATACTAACCTTTGTGTATTTTTCAGATTATGTGTATCCTGAATGACATAAGAGGTATCATTCCAATGTCAGACATGACTGTTATTTTTATGCAAAGATCAAAACAGATGTTTAGATATGGTACACCCATATCTATCCTTTTCTGGTTTCTCTTTAGCTTTGTTGAATTTTATTTGTTTTTATGATGTAATTAGTTGCCACCTAGTTGCTTCTGTGCTCCTAATATTTCTATCAGCAATTCTGACAGGTTTTTTTTTTGGTTTTTTTTACCTCAGTTGCCATTCTATTCTTAATTTCAAAGAGTTAGGGAAAGCACCATAATCTGAAATCCCTGGGTTTGGGCTGATCTTCTAAATTCTCTAACTATAATCTGTGTAATGAAGAAGCAATTGAACATGCTGCTCAGTGGAGAGGTTGAGGATGTCCCATCACTGGAAACATTCAGGGCCAGGTTGGATAGGGCGGCTTTGGAACTATAGTAATGAGTTACATCCCTGCCCATGGCAGGGGCTTTGGAACTATATGATCTTTAAGGTCCCTTGCAACTCTAATAATTCTATGATTCTATAATTCTATAAATTATTTTCCCTATTTATCAATGATCAGAATGTATATTTATATCTTCAGGAAAAAGTATGTATTTTTCTGATTAGTTTAAAGATGACTCCTTGAGAACTGTGCACATACTCTGGAGAGGTGTTCAAGCCATTATTCATCTATAGGCTTTCGTAGAAAACACTTTTTTTATATATGTATATATATATATATATATGACCATGATATAAAGCTACTCAAAATACTTTACATAACCCGGTCCATGTAGTTTACCAAACAGCATTTGCAGATGATATTTGAAATACTGGCATCTTGTTCTATTGAAAATCATTTTCTGCGTATTCTGTCCCACATTCTTCAGACTCCATTTCTAGGCTGAGTATGGTAAAGTCCATGTTCTACATTTGCTAGTAAAGTACATATATAAAGTACATATATACAGATTCTAAAATAAATGGTGACCAGAATCCAAGCCTGGGTTAATTTTAAAATCATCATAAATATAGACAACATCATTAAAATTCTGGCAGGAAAACTATCTCATTCATTCCACATAACCACGGTTAAAATTCCCGAGTCCTCACCATGCTGAATTCTCCCTTGGTTTGTGACAGCCACAGAATATGCTGACAAGGTTTGTAAAAGGTGTGGCCTTGTCCCCTCTTCTGGCACATTATTATTTTCACATAGTAAGATGGTAATATCATCCTTTTGGAAAATTGCTGGGGGCGGGGGCAATGTGGAGTTCAAAATTAGACATATGTTTGGACTGATCAACCAAACCTCTCTTGGCTCTTCTCTATGAGAAAATGCAAGTAATTTTATGACATTAAGATTTAGAACATGTTATTTAATTTTATTCTCTTTTATAATGTTTTAGTAGACAAGGGAGCAAAACTTTTCGTGTGTATGCTTTTGGAACACTAATCCTTTCTGTAGGTCTACAGTTTCTGTAGTCTGGGATGACACTGCTATGAAATCACACAAACAGGAGTCTCTGCTTTCATGCTGCTCTCAAACTGTTTCCCCAGCCATCTTTTAAAGAATCCCCAAACTCTCTTGTTTATTATCCTCTAAATTAAACAGCTGTAAAGATGCTAGATCATTCTCAGTGTATTCCATGCTGTTGTATAAGGTTTATGAATGTAGATCTCTCTTCTTGGTCTCATTTTACTTATTGTAAAGATTTCCTGATTCTGCTACAGTTTCCCAACATGTTTAATATCAGTTTCTGTTGAAAATGCTGTTCATGAGAATTGCTTGGGATCAGCTATGGCCTAGACAATAACCATTCACAAATAGTTTATTTTACATTTGGCACATGGACCAGATCCTTAATGCAACTCTTAAAGCCCTTGTAAAACTGGAAGGTCCCCTTTGATTTCACTAACCCAGCTGCATATTGAGGGGTGATTTCGTTTGGTTCTTCAGTTCTACCTGTACAATTAAAGTGCTCTGCAATCACTCAAGGGTGTTGATGTGGATGACTTTATAGAAATTGTACAATCTGAGCAAACATCTTGTCTGTTAGCTTGCAGGATGATGATAGGTTTCACATCTGAATAGAATTCTAACTCCCATCACACCCTGTAAAACTAGTACCTTTTAATCGTCACTGAAATGATTTTTTCATATATACAGTCTTTTAGTCTCACTCTTCAAGACTGTCTTCCATAGAGCATTGAACACTTCTTTTTGTTTGAATCATTCCTCTTTTTTAACAGATAACAGTCTAACAACAGAACTGGCTAGAAATTAATTTTTCCCTTTGTTTTGACAGAAATATCAGTTCAGTAAAACAAATGCATGAAACTGTATCTGAGAAAAGTTTCTTGGGACTCAGAAGGAATTTCTGTTCAGAAAAAGAGGTAATGACTGTGGTCCCAGAAGCACCAATTACTTTGGTGTATAATGCATTTGTATGGAAAATGCAGGCTCAAATCTCTGTTCTAATTCAGACCAGCACCTTCAACCAGCAGATCCATATTCAAGTTTCACACTTGCCAAACAAGTTACTGATTATTCTGTGAGGAAAGACATCAATCCTTTCATTTGTCATGAGAGAAGGAAAAAAAAAAAATGGAAGACAAGGAGAGGTCACCTCATCATCTTGATGTGAAACTGGAATCTTTTAAAATCTTGAGCTTGTCTGACCATGATTCAGATTGCTGGTCTGTTGTTCAGTGTTGGATGTTTCAGATTTTAGACTTTGGGCACATAAATGGATTAGACTGTTATGCTATGTCAATGAAGTACCATTCAGGAATGGAGCTGTCACTGTACATTTTAGTGCAATTTCATTAAAGTCTCTTATCAATTGCATTTGTTTGCCTGTAGCAGTACCTTCACAATTTCTGCGTGTCTACAGTTTGCCTGCCCACTTTATATCATTTCTAGAGGACTCACTGTCCCTGTGAATTTTAGAGTCATTTAATTAAAATTACAATTGCTGTAAAATCAGATGAGATTAAAAAACCCCTGTAACAGGGCTTGAAGCACTTCTTGGTTCTCTTGGATTTGGAGAAGCCTCAACCCCTTAAAAGTGCACCATTCAGCTCTTTCACTCTGTAGTAGGCTTTACATTGTTCTCACATCACAATATAATTTCCAATATGAAGACTCAGATCTTCAAATTGTGCTTGGAACTGCAGATGTGACATTGACTTCAATGGCAGCTTTGACACACCATTGCTTTTTGCACTGTCAGAACAGACCTTTGTCAGCAGCTCCAAAAGTGTTGAGGGTTGATATGCAGTGTGAGTTTTTTTTTTGTAAACTGCATTTCATGTTACATGAAATTGGAATATCTCCAGTACATCTTTCCAAAAATTATATTCTGTCAGGTCTTGACTAATCTAACATCCTCCTTTAACTGAGTATAAATTCAAGAATTTTATATAATAATAAGTATTATAATATTATATATAATAACTCATCCAAGAGATTGGCACTAAATTTATGACTTTTCTGGAAAAAGAGAGTATTATTTTTTCCTATACTATGCAGTGAGATTTATTTTACAAATTAACATTAATGTTAAACATGCAGCATTGCATCTGCCTAACAATTGCTATGGCCCTAATAAAGTAGTGAAGGGTTTCAGCCAAAAGTATCCATTGAAGTTTTACTTGCTCTCTTTTCCACATAGCAACTATTAGCCCTACAGACATTCTTTGCCTACACATAGTAATATGATAATGAACACAGTAACAGCTTTGTTCACAACTTGTCTTTGATTTCTTGCTCTTGACATTCCTCCTCCTCTGGCTAGTCTGTGTTTCAGAGCTAAATGATTTATCTTCTTGTCAGTGAATTTCTTCTACACCTTGTATTTATTTGTCCCACCCTATGCCTCCCAGTAATTTTTATCTGGTTTTTTTGCATTGTTTGTCAATGTCTTGACAGTTCTCAGAATCTGACACACAGTGCAGTGTGTGGCCAGGAGGAGAACTTTCCACAGTAAAACAGGATTTTAAGCCATGGCTTAAAAATTTATCATAGAAAATCCACAGATAAATGGAATAACTTGTTTTCCACAAATACATTGGTAAGACATAAGATAGTATGTCAGATCTTCCTACGTTGTCTGGACGGGTCTGAACTCAACTCCTAATGCTCCATAGAGTCTCCTCTAGAACTATTTTACTGTTAATTAAAACCTGGCTATGGTGGGGTCAAGGCTTTAAATGATGTGACAAACTGAACCAAAAATAGAATGAAGAGACTGATGTGTGACAGACAGTTCTTGTAGCAAAAGGATTAGAATTAATTAGAGAAGTTAAATTTAAGTTCAAAGCTACAGATGGTTTATATTATTACAAAAAAAAAAAATCAATTAACATTTTAAAAGCTCTCCCCATGTTAGCAATCAAGTCACAAGTTAAAACACTCTTGGACTTGTGCAATAAGCTCTAGTTCTTCCAGTTACCTGGTGCTCAGCCAATTTCCCAACTGTGCCTATAATAGTGCATTAACAGCCATCCAGTCTGTTCCCCAAGCACAATATTGGATCTGTCACTGCAACAAATTGCAGATCAGTGACCTCAGTGGTAAATGTTTAGTATTGTGTTTGGCCTGGGTGTTGTATTTTTGATCCAAAACAAAGGCAGAGATTCAAGACAAACACCAATGTTCTCTATAACCTTACACCTCATGTTTTAAAATTAAAGTGACATGGAGGAAATGGCATTTTAAACAGTAAAAAGATGAGCTGTTTCCCTTTCCTTCATTGTTTGTCTTTTTGGTGGTATGTTCATGGAAAAATATGGCAGGAAAAAAAGAGAAAAAAATTAATGAGTAACAGCTTGACTCTCTTTGGCATCAAATGTAGGGAAGCTGTGTCCTTCCTGAGGCAAAGAAGTTTCACAGCAATGGGTTGGGACCAGTGAGCTGGGTCAGCTGTGCGAGACATGTATGAATGAGCAATTGGTGCAGTGTGCTGGGAGGGGTCTGCAGAACTGTGCTTAGTGGGCTAAAAAGTACTCAGGACCCAGCACAAATACTTTGTTCATGTGTTGAGGAGTTGCTTTAGTATACTGGATCCAAGGACTGCATGTCTTTCTGCTATGGGAGCAGATTAAATGTGTTCCTGGAACACCTCCTCTGGTTTAGTGACATCTCATCACAATCCAGCTTGGATACATACACCAGGGCTGCTCCGCAGTGTGCACGTTAACAGAGTAAAAAGAGGTGAACACAAGTCTTACTTCAAAACTCACTACCAGTCTAAATGACATGCGAAGGTAGACAACACAGACTCGTGTCTAGGAAGTGAAGTAATAATTCAGCAAGGTCCATTTTGGTGTCAAGAGGCATGAATAACTAATATCCAAAAGCATCATGATGCTCATGGGTATAAAATGCTATATCATTTTATAACATTATCATCATTATATTGCCATGCATTTGCCATTGTTTCTACCTTCAGTAAATAATAGTCTGACCTATGGAGGCTGTCTGGTACATAAGGAAGACTTTTCAATGATGTTTAAATCAAGATAGGTTTAGGCATCATGGAATTTAACTTTGAACAAGTGTGGATGTTGCTTTTTCCATTACAATGCAAATTTGATGCCCTCGCTAGCTGACCATCTAGCTGTAAGTGTGCTCTGCTCTTGGGATAGATACAAAGGCACTGCACAAGGAATTATTTATTGTTACTGTAAGTCCATGTGGATATTGCAGCCCTTCACAAATTGGGCTCCAGCAAACAAATGAGGCTATTCTCTTCACTTTGTGACCTGAGTATATTACTTAAGCTGATAGGTATTCCAGATCTTAAAAAAGACAGTAAGACTGTGAATCAACAGCTAATGTGGACTGAGACCTGAACAAATAGAACAGTTGAGAGTAAATTTTGGCCAGGTGTTAAGCTGTTGCAGGGTCTGTGAAATGAGACATGGTGGTCCTTCAGAGATCTCCAAAGAGGACTTTGGTAGCAAAAGCTTAGGCCTGACTCCTAGCACCACATTATTAAAAGTGAAGCTGAGCTTTAGTTTTGTGTAAAATAAAATACTACTTTTTATTTAATTTTTTTTTATTACTCAGTTCTGTGAAATCATAGAATCATAGAAATATTTAGTTTGGAAAAAACCTCTATGATCATCGAGTCCAACTGCTAACTTTGCACTGCCAAGTCCACCACTAAACTGTGTCCCCAAGTGCCATATCCACACGTCTTAACTACCTCCAGGGATGGTGACTCAACCACTTCCCTGGGCAACGTATTCCAATTCTTGATCAGCCTTTCAGTGAAGAAATTTTTCCTATTATCCAATTTAAAACTCCCCTGATGCACTTTGACGACATTTCCGCTCATTACTTGTTGTCTGCGAGAGGAGACCAATTCCCCACATTGCTACAAACTCCATTCAGGTAGTTGGAAAGAACAGTAAGGTGTCCCTTGAGCCTCCTTTTCTCCAGGCTGAACACCCCCAGCTTCCTCAGCCGCTCCTCAAAGGACTTGTGCTACATGTCCTTCACCAGCTTCATTCCCTTATTTGGACCCACTCTAGCACCTCAATGTCCTGTTTGTAGTGAGGCCCCCAAAACTAAACACAGGATTTGACTAAACACACCAATGCTGAGCACAGAGGGATGATCACTTATAGCTACAAGCCTTTGTACTCATATAAGCAGATGTTGTTCGCAGGTGGAAATAAAACAAAACTGAGCTTCAATGTCTCATCTCTTGCCACATCATGCCCCCAAAAGGCTGAGTGGCAACAGACAAATGCACAGGGTCTCTCCCTCAACAGAGCAAGTTTGGATAAACATCCATGAAGATGTTTTCCTCCCACTGCCATCTGAGGAGGAAAAAAGAACTCCAAGTTGCTCGAAAGGCAAGAGCCCATGATGTGCAGAGAGCTTTGCTTTCTTGTGGACAGGCCCTGGCTCATATCACTTTGTTAGTTCATCAGCCTGCATTAACTGTATTTCCATAGTTACTTCTCTCAGGTGTCGGGAAAGAAACTTTTGCAATACTGCCATTTACCCGTTACAGTGACAATCTAACATTAAACTTTTTTTTTTTGCTTACACAATTCACAGAATATCAATGGTAATAGCATCTGCAAATTCCCTGTGTGTTTTTATCTTCACCTTCCGTTTGTAGTCAAATGGAGTTTCTCAACAAAAATGGAAGTCACTAAGATTAAATACATGATAAAAATTTTTGATTTAGTATTTTGCTTCAACTTCAGTCTAAAAAATGCCTAATCAAAAGCAAGTGCCTAAATGCAGATCTATCAATTTATATTTGGAGCTGCTTGAATAATAACATTAAATCAAAGAGAATTTGTCTCACAAATCTGAATCTTGTCTTTTAACATTTAACAAAACTAAATTTATGCATGTCAGGCACACTTGGAAAATTTTACTTCAGTTGAGATGAACACAGTAAAATCAACAGAAATCTATCTCAGTATTTGTAACTCCTCTATTTCTTTTTTTTTCCCTTTCTACACCTTTAGAAATGCTTGTTAAATTGTTATAAAATTTTTATTCAGTTGAGAGTAATCCATGCTTCTGTTGAACTGATTAAAGGTATCCCAAAAGTGGAATTACAAAGCAATACTCATAAATGTAACACATTAATTGTCTTGTGTTCTATTATTTCTGAGTTACGGTTAAAAAAAAATATACTCTAAAGACCTATGCATTATTGATGGGCTTCTCCTAACATCCTTTGTGATTTCTCTATTATTTTTCTACTATTTTTCTTTTTAATAGTGTCACATCTTTGTCATTCAGGAAAACCTCTGCTCAGGGTTGTCCTGCTACCTTCCAGACCATAATTCCAACATTTATATTGATGGAGAAGATGTTTTGGTACACAAACTCTTTAAATATTCCCTTCTTTGCTTATCATGTAATTTTATGTCAATTTTCATTTTACACACAAGCATCTTAAAATGATATCAGTCTCATGGAAATCAACAGGACTCACATTCATTCTAGTGACTCCTTAAATATTTCTCCTTTGTTTTTCAAAGCAAAACTTTATCCAATAATTCCAGTATATTGTTACTGCTGCCTCTAGAATTGCAGTGTGCTTTCTTAGCAAAAACTGAGACCTTTTGATCTTTTACTTAATTATTGTGTGTTTAGATTAAAGCTACATTTGGGCCCATTACATTATACAGTATTTCCTGTAGAACTCTAAAAGAGATATTTGCTTTCAAACTGATTTGGTTTCTCAATTATATATCTCCTCCTTCTTATGACTCATTTATGAAGAGAATTGGAGAAATATTTCACCAGTTTTCTCAGAAATGTCTATTTTGCTACCATCCCACTCATACCCTATGATAGAGATAAATATCTTGGGGTTTGATAGTCTCTGTTGGAATACTTGTGTTTTGGGGGGTTTTTTTGGCATTTTTATTTTTGTAGTGTCTTACAGATAATATGGGAGTGCCATTATGAAGCATAGTGTACAAATACAAAGCAAATGAGTCCTTTCTCTGAAAAGCCTCTCATTTAAAGTATGACAGTCTGCAAAATAAGATGCCATTGTGGTTTACAAAGCTGCTGTAATACATAGTTATGTAGATGATACAGTGCACCCACTGTGAGTTGTGAATTACAGGTAAACTTGATCTTGTTCCAGGTGTGATTCAACCCTATAGAGAAGAGGTGGAGTCACAACTATAAGATACTGTTATTCTGCCCTGGGCCTCCTCAGAGCACCTGCACCATTTTCACTTCAATACTGGCTTATATCAGCCTTGTTGTAATGTCAACAGAGCAAGTTTTAGAAGCAGACAGTCATACATAAAAATAACCCAACTACAAGCACCCTTCAGTCCAGTGTCCTCTCTAGATTTTTCCCATTGTATGGAGAGTTGCCCCTCCAAGTTTGCAGGCTTTTTGTAAGTGCAAGCCTCTAGCTCACATTGATGCTTGAATTCCTATAAAGTATCTGGACTTTAAACTCTTGTGGGAAATGATAACTTGGTAAGAGTAAGAAACCTAAGTACTATTTTAAGCTAAATCTTTGGGGACTTATCTTGTTTAATCAATTTAAAACTTACAAAGGTGCTTGGTTTGGTTTGTTTTGGTTTGGTGTTTTTTTGGGCAGATTTTACACCCATGGTCAGATTTCACAGTATTGATCCTAATGGAATATTTTCTGCTTATTGCTTAAACTGCAAGTAGAGAAGTGTCAGTGTTCAAAGTGTCACAGGAAGACTTTTAAATTTAGATCCTTACAAGAGCAAATGGGAAAATTTCATGCCTCTTATGATTCTGGTGTGATATCAGCTTGGTCATATAGTTCTGCTCTGTGAAAAATAGTTCAAGTTGATTTCACAGATCAGGAAAACCTAGGAAAAAAATCATACATTTAAGGTAAAATCTTCCAACTGCAAATTACAATGAAAATGGAACGTGAAGCATTATTTGCTCTGTAGGTGGATCTGTCTCTGTTAATTATCCTGTACATATGCACAGGAAAAGACCTGAGATGTTTTTATGTCACACCCCGAGTTTCCTTTTTGGATTTCCCACCAGATTTAGTTATCCAAAATGTAAGTTGGAGGTGGGGTGGATTCAGTTTCTGTATTAGATATTCTAATTGAAGATTTTGCATTTGATGACTCTCTAAGCAGAGTTTCTTTGTTGGTGTTAACCTAGGAAATATTGCTGAAAATACTTTCAATATTTCAGTTTGCAATGGAAGGTTTAACTGCCTCTTCAAAAAATTTATACACTATCTGTGATCATCTAATGGAAAAAAATGTTTCCTCATTCCTATGTGTCCCAGACGTCATGCGCTTTATTGGTTCAGAGTTCAGACTGCAAAAAGAAAGCTATGCTCCAAATATAAATCCTATAGTAGTACAATAGTTCAAAATCATTCTTGAACCAGCCTGTCTACAGAGAAACACTTGATACTAAATAACAGCATGTGAATTCCAGAGTGCAAGCAGTGACCAGTTTTAAGTTCAGCATGGTGTTTGGGAGACTTCACCAATCTCAGTTTCTGTGAGTTATTAACTTGAAAGCAGTAATCTGTAGAATGCACTTAGAAATCCTTTTTAATTTCAGTTCTTAAAAAAAACCCCACCTACCAGCAGCCAATTTTTAAAAGGCTGTCAGATGTTAATAGCTAACTGTCTAAAAGAGATTTTCTGCTATTGTAGTACTGGCTGTGGCTTGTAGCCTGTAGCAATTAAATATTTCTGCCTCATATTTGGCATTTTTCCAAGAGAAAGCCTGCAACAGGTATAGTCCTCCTATTGCCACTCCTGCTTAGATCTGTTTGTGTTGGCTGCCCCATCTCCTGCAGCGGATTGTGTTTTGGAGCTATTCCATGCCCAGGATGGAAATGTCCCTTAGGTACTCCATGAAGTCTTTCAGCTCAGTGTATTAATGTATCAAACTACCAACAAACTGCAGGCCAGGTGGAAGTCAATTGGTGCTCTGTAGGAATTCTTTCTGGAGAAATTTGTTAATTATAGTTGCTATAGATCAAATCAGGTTGAAAGATGTTTGTTCAAAAAAATGTCTGCTTTTTCCAAGCTGGTTGAAATTGTTCAAATTGCTGTCAATATTCTTTTCCTATTCAGCAGAGAAAAAAAAACCTCAAAAAACCAAAACAGAAAGGAAACAAGGAGAATCTTTGCTCATGAAAACACCCATGAAACCATAACAATGCATTTGCAGAAAAGGAACTGAAATATATGTATTTTTAATAATGCTCTTATAGGCTACTGAGCCCATCTTTCAAGCTTAAATAGCTATGTAATACATAGAATAGGACACAAAAATACCAGTTCTTTTGAATACTCTAACCAGTATCTTAAAAATTGTAAAAAATCTTGTGAATTTTACATTAATCTCATTCTACTTCTTTAATATCCTTCTTATAAATAAGATATTTGAACTTCTATAGGAATTGCTATTACTTTTCAATTCTCCATACAATATGTTCCTCTGCATATAAAACACATATAAATTAGTTTAAATGTTCATAATACCTTCTCATGAGTTTCATTAACTTGCATAATTATGTAGATGAGATACCACAGTAGATGATGGAACTAAGGTTGACAGTGCACATCAATAATTTAAGACAAAATGCATTACAAGGAGCTTCTAACCCCAAAACCCAAACGTTATAAATGAGGAAATTCAGAGTTAAAATTACATTTTAAGGATACATTAACCTATGAAACTATAACAATATTTTAAGATAGACACCTAAATAAATATAATTGGAGCCAAAATTGCTTTTCCCACAATCATTTTAATGTAATAACCCTTATCCTGAAGAATTATGAACACTCTTGAATTTCTTCATTATAAATAGCCATACTGACATCAGTGGGAGTACTCATAGTGCTTAATAATTAAGCAGCTGCATGATCCTTGGAAGAATCTTGAGAGCAAGTAGTTTACTTTTAGACACATCTTCCTCATTACATAACTACAGGGATTTATGCCAAAGAGGTGTCTCCAACGTCTGAGGTTTACACTGACCTTCTCTTTCTCCTGCCATTAGGACAATTTGTCATGGGCTGTGCACAATGCCACAGCCTTATGTGGGAACAGGGGCAGAAGCAGGTTTATGGCCTATGATAAGGCTCAGAAATAGAAGTAAGAAAAAGGACAACATAAGATTGCCCTTTGGAGCAGACACACAAATCTATGTTTTAGTGATATTTAAGTCAGAGTTTGAATTATAAATTTAGAAGTAGGCTCTTTTTCTAGACAGACCTCTGTGAGATTACTTTTTAAATATATGAATATATATCATTGGAACATTTAATTATTTCTGGGGTAATTACTGATCAACACATATGGATAGTTGTGATGTTTGATAAAACTGCAGCTGAGCTGATAAATTTGTTTTTGTAATTACAACATCAGTTGATAATAACCTTGAAGAACATTAAAAAAACCCCTAGAAAATCTTGTGGCATCAGCGAAGCTGGCTGCTTATTATTTCCCATCCCTGTTATTTGTGTTGTCTTGACAAGGAACACAGTTTACCTAATTTTTTAATTTATTTTGCATTTGTTGTCCTAAAAAATGTGCTTCTGGCATCATCAATGTTTCTGTATATTTGATACATTCTAAATAACAAGGTAATGTGCTGTAACAGCAACAACAGGGAGGATCTCTCTTCCAGGGTCCAACAGCAAAGGTTGCAATGAAGGCAAAGACATCTGCAAGAATAAATGTGTTTTGTAAGACAGACTTGCAATGAGGATAGTAGGTATAAAACCAAAGTGCATCCATTCTCTGGACAGATTTACTACTGTGAGGATTTGCTAGCATAGCCAAAGACAGTACCGCAATTGTCAGTAATTGGCCTTCTCGTGTATTCCCAGTAAAAAGACTACAATCTGGAGGGAAGAAAACTGTGTAAAAGAAAAGGTACCTTCTCATATATGAAGGCTGTTTTGCCAGGAACTGCAGGGTGCTGAAAATGTAATACATGAAACTTGAATTAGATGTGACTGTTCTGGTGATAAAGATGGGACTTCTTCCTCTTAGGTTAGAAATAGTTCGTGAACATACAGTTCACTTGAAATGAAGATGGAAACTGTATTGTCAGATGTATCTTATACGGCAAAGCAAGAGTAGAAAGCAGCTTTTGGGGAAATACTATTTCTTATTCATGCTGTGGGTATGTGTATGAGATTGTGGATTTATAGGCTTATTTTTCCTTTAGATGGTATCTATCCTGCTGTGCAGTTCATTGCCCACAGAGAAGTGTTTTGAGGCAGAGCTTGAGCACACATTACTGGTGATGGATGAAAAAGCTGATTTTCGGAGTCAAATGGCAGTTGAACTGGGCACTCCTTTTCCTAAAAATATCTGTATTCTCTAATATATGACAGACATGACCCAGATATACTTTTTTACTGGTTAGTTGTAGTCTGCAAGTAATGAATTATGGAAACAATTTATAGCTGGCAATAAGAGTAAAAAGTTTGTTGAATGGCAGCAATTTATATGTACTGAGGAAGATGGCCTAACATCATTAATAACTGCTGACGTGACCAGTAGATAACAGCAGATGCAGTCCTTGGGTAAGGCTGTCCAGTATGTGCCAGCGTGAGGGACGTGCTGATACAGGACTATATTGCAGGATTGTCACTCTGTCAGGTAACACTGAAAGGTTATCAGAAAGTAGAGGGGTTTCACTCAGGAGAAGCTCTTTTCTAGTGTCAAAGTCTTAAAAATTGCACACCAGGGGGATTTTTTATACATGAGATTCATGGAAACAGCCACCATTAGGTGAAACATGGAGCATGAGGCACATAAGATGTGTCCCAGTTGCCTTTACAGTGCAGCCTGGTGGCTGAGGCTGTTTGTCCCAGAGCAGTCAGGGACCAGCATGTGACAGTCCTCACACAGTAGCCAAAAGGTGACTCTCTGATAGCTGGCACTTAAATGGTGGGGTACAGGACAGGTGAAAAACAGCCAGGACAGAGAAAAAACTATGAAATACTTTATTCAGAGCCCATGGGGTAGTATGTAAATGTAGTGACAGCAAAGTCAGAAGTGTTACTCATGGAGTAAAAGGTGTTGTTTAAATAATTGATTAAAGTAAGAACATTTCCTGTTAAAAAAAAAAGCAAACCAACAAGAAATCCTAATTTTTCCTTGAAGTTTACAGGGATGATCACAGGATGAATTATAGATCAAACATAAGACAATTTTCTTTTCCTCTTTCATGTCCAAGTAATGAAGGAAACCAATAAATATGTGTCAGTGACAATAACACATCTTCAGTAAATATCATGCACTAATGTTGAGCACAAGATTACCCAAGGAACAAGAAAAGAAGAAAATGAAAGTTGACTTCTTTTTTGTGCCGTTATCTCTTTTCATCTCATCATCTTCATCTCATTATCCATTCCTTCAACAGTAAAAATAAATAAATAAATAAATAAAAGTGACAGCCATTTCTGCGCAATAGATCAGAAACACATTTATTATTTAGTATTTCAGTCTGTTCACTTCTTTCAATATAAATCGACCACTGAAAGTGATGGTTTTCTAGTCAAAATAATTTGTTACAAACTTCTCCACAATCCCCACAAAATATACACAGTGTCTTTGTCTGACCTCTGAAGGGTGGGAATCCACTCTAATACTTCTGGAAGATTAAGGATACACAGAATATATATTTTAAATCTGTTTTAACTTTTTAACAAGGAATGAATTTTTACATTGTCTGATGAAGCTGAGGAACTGACCAGACATCTGGAAAATCATGGGTCAGTGAGATTCAGTATTGAAGATCAAGGACACACGAAGTTTCTAACCAGCTGCTGATCTCTTATGCTCTGTATATACCATTTTCTATTCTTGCAGAGACACTGTCTGTGCCCCAGTCCGACAAAGGCAGAATGCCTTCAGGCTACCAGAGTTGCACACTAATTCCCCCTTCATTGTTTACTCCTTGCCTTGCATTGGATAGACTAATGCAGTCATTTAAGTGGCTAACCCTAATATCTCCAAAGAATAGCTGTCTGAAACAGTCACATCAGCCCTCAGGCACAAGGGCAGAGAGCACTTGGTCTGAATGGAGACATCAGCCAAAATTTCCAAAGTGAGAGTTTCTGGGATTCGGGTAAAGGGCTATACAGCTGCACAACAGTAGCATTAGCTTCCATTTTTTCACCAAAGCCTACTTTTTGCAGCTCTTTGAAGTGTGTTACAGAGAAAATATGTAGAAAGCCCACTGAACTCATCAGCTTGGTCAGCCATGAGTTGCCCTTTCTAGAGGTGTACTAGCCATTCCCAGTAACTGTATTTTCCTCATGTGCCTGTGAATATATTCTCAGAGAAAGGACTTTATGGTCTTTCTAGGGACTGATAAGATGCTGGCCGACACACGTTTGGTTACTTTTGTCTTCCTTCTTTTCTTTCTTAAAGATACGTGAAAACTCAGCCCGTTTCCAGGCTGTCAGTGACCTTCCCCAGTCACACAATGGTTTTTCCACAGTTGCTTGAAATGTTGCCTTGTTGCTGTCACTGCAACACTTAGAGCAACCTCGGCTCACTTTTTTTCTCTCTATGAATTATACTATTTCCAGCTTCTCTAAATATTCCCAAACCTGTATCTTTCCCATTTCTGGATGCCTTTCTTTCCACAGCATTTGGTAACTGAGAGATTTGATGACAAACTTTTCTTCTACAGGTGGAGGCAAGAAAGTTTGAGTGCTTCAGTTGTGTCTGTATCACCCCAGTCTATGAAAAACTAAATTAGAAAGAATAACTTGTATGTTGACACCCATCCTCTTTCTTTCTCCTCAGTTCCATATCCCACTTTCTCCCAGCAACTTGATTCAGAGGCCAAACAAAAAATTATTTAAAAAGCCCCCAAAACCAAAAAAAAATCAATCAATCAAACAACAACAACAACAAAAACAGAAGAAAAACACAAACCAAAAAACCACCAAACCCCAAACTGTCACTCTCAAAGTGGGCTGGCTTCACACCCAGTATACATATAATTTGTCTTGGCAACCAACAATCTCTAACATACTGTTGTTTCTTTCATAGAGCCATTCTTTATGAGGGTGTTCATTTCTAGAAGAATGCCTCTGGCTGTAGTCAAGTGGTTTGAACCCCTCCCTCAGCATCGAAACTCTTTTTTCACCTGACAGAGACTGACAGCCATTGATGCAGTGAAATGAAATATCTGCAAACTGCAGCTCTCTGAAATGCACTCAACTGAGGAGAATTTAGGGCATGAGTGAATTGAAATCTCAGTCACAGCTAGTGAAGTCAAGACTAAGTCATTAGGGGAAAGGGCACAGAGCTGTGAAATTATGAATCAAAGTTTCCTAACTTCTGCCTCTTTCATGTCCAATTTGTGGTCTTCTTGTCAGTCTGGGGGACACCCATAAAGCGTTTGGTTAGTGGCTAAAAATATGTTGTCATTTTTTGAGTGTATGTTGACCAATCTGAGTCAAGCTGGTTTTCAGCTTCTCCTTTATACAAGAGAGTGCAGAGCTCCTGGAGGAGAAGACTTGTCATCTACCTTCATTTTCTAACTGTGACTCAGTAACAAGATTCCATGAATTTAAAATGTTGCTGAATAATGAGAAAACATTTGCCATGATGGTGCAGGAAAGATTATTCATTTTTATGAATTTTTTGGAGGATGTCACGTAATGGCACGTCCACTTCGGGAAGCAACTGTAAACTATGAGGAAATTTTCCTATGCAGCTGGGAATTGTGTGACCCTACTTCCTCTCAACCTTCCTCTTCCAAGGAGCTGAGAGAGCCTCTTGTTCTACCTAAACAAGACTCTTCTGACCTCACTCCAAAGCACTCAACAATAGGTAGTATATATACTTAGGAACTAATTTTGTGGGTGACATTTTATGAGAATCTAAAGTGAAAAAAAATCAGCTGGCCCTCAATATCTCATCCAAGTCTTTCTGTTGTCTGAGTTACTGCAGAAATTAGTCAAGCTGTAAGAAAAAACACATTCTTTGCACTGATAATGTGAAGTTAATTTTTTTGAATATACAAAAGAAAATATAATTTACTAAGTGGTCTTTGGTTGGATCATTGTCATGTTGAGCCAGAGATGTGCAGAAATGTGCCCACAATGCCTCTAATTGCAACAGCTGTTATTGTCCCGTTCTGTTTAACATCTGCTTCAGAGCAATAATTCCATTGACGTCTCTGATGTATCTACCAGCTGTTTCTAATAAACCAGGAAAAGTTACAACCCTTTTAAGTGATAATCATTCAAGATGCTCCATAGTTGTATAACTGCATAGAAGAATGAGGCTCTTTCTGAACATGATCAACTGAATATTTTGATTATTTTTGTAGAAGGCTTTTATTTCTGAATGACTGCTCAAGTGAGGGAAAAACTCAACAAAACAGAAAGAACCATTGCACACCAAAGTTTATCATATCATCTGAAAGAAATCATGAGGGAAACGTAAAGAAATTTCTGTACTGTAAAACCAACTGGAAATTTCAAAGACTCATAAAGTTTGTAGCTCAGCTGGGCATTCATCTAGCAATTTATATTAAACTCCTGAAGGCATTTTTTCTCTTCTTCAGCAGTAAAAGATGGGTTAAATATATTGTAAAGTATAAAAACCCCAGAAGAATAACAAAAGGGAGGTATTCTCACTGCTTCTTTTCAGAAAAAAATCTTCATAGGAACTTTCACCTTGAAAAATATTCAGTGAAATATTCTCTCATAACCAATAATATGGATTGTAGCCATCTATTTTAGCCAATGCTTTGTTATAAAAATTGAATGACTCTAATCGCTATAGAGAACGTTATACTTTTTTCAGGCAAAGAAACTCATGCAATTATATTTGCTTTGTCTGGCTCAGTGAGATATCTTGTTTTTCATTCCCATGTGAGTACATCAGGGAAGAGTATAAATTCTGAGTATAATTTTGAAAAGTTATTTTTTGTTTGCTGTCATCTGTAAATGTCCTAGATACCAGGGTTTGGCCCGATCAGTGCATGTTTCAGGGGTTTTGTCCTATACTTTGGGCAGATTGAATCTCAAAACTTTAAGAAGGTATTTAAGCTGCTCTGTAAGGCCCAATCAGTGGCATACCTTGTAGATAATAGAGTAGATCATGCCACCAAAAAATCAAGGACATCTTAAATAACACCTCAGGCTACACATTGTCTGCACATAGAATATCTTTCTTCAGGGAGCCGACTCCTACCTGTGCATGCCAGCTGACGGGTAACTAGGAATGCACCTTCACCCAGGAATTTGAAAATACTCCTTTGCCTTCAAGTAGAGCTGTAATCATACTGCCCTGCTCTCAAAAGCTGTATTGCGATGTGCCTGCAGTTGGATTGCCCTGTTCCACAAACAGGTTAAGTGAATCACTCCGGGTACTTGGGTATTTGTGCTGTGGACATTTCTGGAGTGCAGAGGGGAGGCTTCTCTCTCTGTTCAGTATTTTGCTCTTTATGGCAGTAAATTTACAAGATCACTATGGTATGGATGTCTTCCTATGGAGCCAGAATGTCTGGAAAATCAGCTCATGAGTGAAAAAAAGTTTTTTGCTTTGTCGGTCACGCTGTGGTCTGTAGAATACAAGCAGTGTGCTGAAGATAGTAGAGAAAAAGAGGATTATTGTCAGCAGGTACATACTTTTTTTGCACAGTAATTGAGATATCATTTGATCTAAAGTTATGCAAAGCAAAATGTCCAATGTGTCATTTTCTTCAAATCAGTTGTATGCTTTTTGGAAGATGTCTCCAACTTGGCCAAAATACTTGTTTGAACCCTGCATGTCAAACTTTACAAAAAATCTAGTGTTGTCTTGTGTGTGATATTGACCTCTGTTTCAGTCTTTTCATGATTGGCCTTGTTCTTGTTTCCCTACAAACCAAAAGTAGAACAAGGTAGAAAATACAACATGATGTTGGCTGTATCCACTGTCTATGTGAAGCAAGGAATGAGGCTTTTTTCTGAGATATGAGTACATGAAGTACAAGGGAATGAGGCCGATATAAAAGCAACCAAGCAAGAGAACAATTTTTCTTACACATGAAGGGCTGCAACCCAACCCCACTTTATCTTAGCAATACTACAATAAACTGATAGTGGCAGAAATACTTTCACAGTTATACAAGAGTCTTAGGAGAGGATAAAAAAGAAAGTGCTCAAAAATAGCTATTTACACACTGTAGGACAGGAGATCCTGAAACATTTATATTATAACAAACTGAAAACGGATTGAGTCTTAACAATGCTAAGGAAATAATGTAATGTTATAAAGAAACACTGTATTCAAATGCTATATTCTGCTGTCATTTATATCTAGACAGAAAATAAGCATATTACAGATCTGAGGCCAAAAAGATACATCCAGCATTTTTTGCAATACTGAGGAATACCGAGGTAAGCTATGTTTAATGTTGATGATACAAAACTAAATGAGGCATATTAGTTTGGGCTTTCAGGAAAGCAAAACACATTTCCTTCCTGAGCAGAGACAATATGCATGCCATAGACTAAATGTTTTCAGAAGGTCTGAGAAAAAGAAGTTTGACAATAGCTTAGCCAGAAAGTCTGTCTGTACCTGTTCTGTGACAGTGCATCCTCACCTAGGACGTGTCAGCTTTGAAAGTAATGCTCAAGGTCCAGGAAACTAAAACACTGTTATTCTGTGTATAAAGTCACCAGTGACCAAGCCTATCCAACAACAAAAATAAAAAGTCACAAATTCCTTGTTGAACTAACATGAGTGATTTGGGTAGGGAATTTGGGAGCGAAGGATAGCAGGAATTATCTACCATACTCCTCAGAGACTTCACAGTCTGTATTCCATCACAGCTTCAATCTGAAAGGAAGTATTTCACCATATCCATTATGAAACCAAAAAAGCAAAAGAGGCATGGTACATGCTAAAGCACATTGTACCAAACCAGTTCTAACAGCACAACACCTGCAAGCACCTCCAGAGATAAAAAAATTCCAAAAAAATCCCAAATAAAGCACTATACATCAGTCATCTGTCACACTTAGCTACCACAACATAACTGCCAGAACTGGAACTAAGCTTACAAATGCCTAAGGTTTTCTACTACTTGTGTGATTATTCTGGTCAAATCTGAAGAGATAAATGACAGACTTAGACTCATCTATATTTAATGGATATATTTAGATGACTAAGGAATAATAGAAGTGACTAGCTGATGAAAACATGTTGACTGGTTTAGAAGAGAAGAAAATCTCAGCAAATCAGAGGAAAGGAAGGCATTGGGAGAGCATACAATTCACTATGCAAAGATTCTTAAATTTCCCATTTTGGCATTATGCCAGCTAGCAAAATGCTCCAACAAAAGAACACTAGAAATTTTGGAAAGATTGTTGAGATAGCAGCTTGTAATGTGATAAAAACAACATCATCTGAGAAAGGAACCTGATAACAAGCTCATATAAAACTATCAGGTTCAAGGAAAGTAAAATTGCATTTGTGGTTAGAAGTACTAAAATACACCAAATCCATATTCCTATGAAGAATCCAGCAAATGACAAAATGAAGTCAAGTGACAAAAGCTGAAGTCACAGCCAGCAAAAGACAGAAAGGTTCTTACTAGTCCATAAAAGGACTATAAGATGACTCTGAGAGATGCATGCTATGGCAAAGGGGTGAGAAAAGAAGAGTGCTTTTGTCTGCTCCTGTAGGAACATAACTTATTTGACTGAATTATGCCTAGAGAAAAGAACTTTCTGTGTGGCCTGAGAGAACACAAGGGACAATGTGAACATACAAGTTGAAAGAGGGCAAGCCTGAGTAAGAATAGCAACAAATAAACACAGTCCAGCACTTGGATCTCACTTGCTCATAGGTCAGTCTTTTCTCAACAGCAGTGCCAGGCTCCGTGAGGTTGTATCTGATACAAGAAAATGGCCACTTCTGATGGCATCTGGGACACAGATCTGCTCCAGCTTTCTCTACCAGGTCACACTGCAGGTTTCTGATATATAGAAGCTGCAGCATAAGAAAAAGTAGTAAAACAGTTTTGACCCATAAAGTGAGACTAAAGGGGAGAATCAGATGTTTAATTTAGAATTGCACACCTACTAGATTTGACTTATTCCATACTAATCAACTACAGTAGATAATATTATGCATTTATATGGAGATCTTGCAATTTCTGTAGTTCCAGGCAGGTATTTCGTCTCCCCTCAAATGCTGGAAACATCACACCTGCTTATGAGCATTTACTGCACATTCTGAGTGTGAGTGTCCTTGCACACTCATCACTGGATTGAAAGAGACATATTTTTGATACTTTTAAAATTTGTTGCAAGGTTCAGACACAGTGTCAACGTGTTTTTGAGATATATTTACTGATGGAAAGCATTAGAACATAAAGTCATGGGAGGCAGGGAGGCAGGGAGGCAGGGAGGCAGGGAGGCAGGAAGGCAGGAAGGTAGGCAGGAAGGCAGGAAGGCAGGCAGGAAGGCAGGAAGGCAGGCAGACAGGAAGGAAGGCAGGAAGGCAGGAAGGCAGGCAGGCAGGAAGGCAGGCAGGGAGG
>VZTJ01000298.1:336476-385165 GCA_013397795.1 Orthonyx spaldingii
GGAAGGGAGGAAGGAAGGAAGGAAGGAAGGAAGGAAGGAAGGAAGGAAGGAAGGAAGGAAGGTTAAATGATGAACACTGTCTTGGTATGTTCTTCCAACAAATGTTTTTTTCCTGTGTTAGCAAGATGTTATTTTCAGCACTTCTTGGATTTCAGAAGCCCAAATATAGAACAAACTTCCACACAGCATTTTTATCTAAGTTCAAATTTGGCTCATTTTGTGTCTATCTCACTTGACTTGTAACAATTCCTTCAGCAGGGGGACTTCCAGGCTAAGCTTCCCTGTTTGTGTCCTTAGCACACTTTGGACATTTCTTTCCTCCGACCCAGAGAATCCTGTGCTCCCCAGCTCATTCCTCTACCTGGTTAGTAGTTTGTAACTAAGAACACTGCAAAGTAGCATATGTGGATCTGCATTTGCCCATGACACTAAGGCTTGCATTTTTTCCCATGCCCGTTATTAACATTAATCAATAAGAACCATTTTTTCAACAGCAGTGCTACTGCAGGCTGCCAATCTGGGAAAATCAGTTATGGCACTGAACATATTAAATGAGCAGTATTTCTTTTCTTTCAGCTCCTCCTTAAACAAAAATGCAATTTCATTTCATAAGGATGAAAAATGTTAAATATGTTATACCTGTATTCCATGTTTATGTCCAAACTGACAGTCTTAACTGACACCATCTCTAAGTCTTGAAACATACTTCCAGAGTTGCCATCACTATATAGGTCTGACTATAAAACTGGCATGAATACATACATTATATTTATACATCAGACTGTTGTCAGTCTTTCCTTAACTGCAAACAATAACAGAAACATTAAGGTTCAGAAGGACACTATCTGTTCATGGAATCATAGGTTATCTCAAGTTAGAATGGACCAGTAATTGAAATGCATTCTTCTGAACTATTTAGAAAGATGGTGAAGAAGAAAGAATAATATTGATTTATTTGCTGCAGGTGATAACCTAACCAACAAGCAGCAAGATCTGAAGACTAGAAGCCTCTGTTGGGTGCACATTCCAATTCCAAATCATTGTGTGCCTCATTCTTAGTGCAAGGAGGTTGAAAGCAAAATACAGATCACCTCCGTCAAATTTGCCTCTGTACTCACTTTATCACATTGGCAATCTTCTTCCTTACTATTGACTTTCCATTGTAACACAGTACTAAAACAAAATGATGTTTTTACTTGTGAAACAAAAAGTGAAATGATTAATATAAAATAACTCTCATGTTGTGGTAGTGAACACAAACAAAATAATAACATTTAAGAAAATGGAAAATTATGATGAAAGACTTCATGAGTTTCTACAAAGTCATAAGAAAGTTCCTTGTTTTTTCTTTCCCAACAAACCTGGTCAAATGCTCCTAAGAAAAACAGACTACTTCAGGACAGACAAGGCATCGAAATTTTGTCAGTATGCTTCTTGAACATTTAAAATTTCAAAGCAGAATAAAATAATAATCCCTGCCTGTTAAACTAGGAGAGGCACATTCACCCTTGGAGTTATATTTTTGTACAGGAGCTTGTCCACTGTGCGTTCAGTTCACACCCACACTTGAGCTGAAAATATGAATCCAGGATAACAATTCTAAATACTTGATTGCAAGAAAGAAGCTGGTATTTAGAGATTTGAATAATCAGCTGTTCACCTAAATCATATTTCAAATGCAAAAAGGATTACAAGACCCAATCTCTTCAAACGTTTACCCTTGCATGTGTTTTTTAATAAAAGCAAATGCCATCTAAGGGTCATTCTACTTCATAAGTCCTGCTAAGTTTGAACTCCCACTCTCATGAGATCCCTTGATCTCCCAGGAGTTATATGCATGTAGACCAGCTGAAAATTTTTGCCCAGTGACTAGTTATGCAAAGATTTACATTATATGGTAATAATAGTGCTCGTTGTTCAGCACTGCATATCACCACTGTACCGTTCCACGTCCATTAAAGCCAGTTTTATTACTGTAATGTGCAGCTGATATGGCAAAAATACTAGCTAAAATAGAGAAAGCTTATAGGATATCATTTTGGTGCAATCAGTGCTGTAGCAAGTCCTTCCCTGAACAGTTTTCAGTGGATGCACCTGCAATGAGTGCATATCAAATGCTTTTACTGTACTTTAAAGCTTTGTTCTGCCTTCAAATTTCCTTTAGAAGAGCAGTCAGTGTTTGGTGGCCAAAATGATTACCTGGCTGGAGACAAGTCTTGCTAATCAGCATTCTGTACCATTGCCATAAGCTGAAGGAGAAAAAGAGAAGGAGGAGGGGGGAAAAAAACCCTCAAAAACTAGATACGCAAATGGGAGAAGTGATTAAAGAAGATCACTGAGGTGGAAAATAAGCACACTGCCAAGTTGTTTAGAAACAAAATTCCACATACTCTAAAAGTGGTGCATTCGAGTAGAGCATTTGTCCTCGTGGTTCTTTGAAAGTTTTCCTAAGGACTGAACTAAAATGCAGAAATTAATAATTTGGTGAGGACAAAAAAGGAGGATGTGGTAAAATTTAATGGAAGGTCCGTATATAAACTTGGTACTGACGTAAAAGAAGATAATAAGGTGTCCATACAGCTGAGGCAAGGAACAGAATGAATAGGTACACTAGAAAAAAAACAACCAACCAACCAACCAATGAACCAACCAATGAACTAAACTCGTATTATACCTCTTGTTCTATTTAAAATCATAAGGACCATTAAAACTTGATGCTGCCACTTACTTTTTTCAACATTTCTTTTTTCTCAGTCTCAACTTTGAGTTTTGTCCTTTGACTGTTTGCAGCAATGTTAGCAGTCAGAAGACCTCTACATCTTAGGGATCATGTACTAACATTCATTAAAAAAATACAAAGATTACTCATTAGGTATTCAATTTAAGTCACCTAAGTTACTTCTGGAAGCTATTACATATTTACATTGACTGAAAAGGTCCTAAATTTTAGCTATTTTGACTTGCAGTCATCAAATACCCACAGTAGTTGAAACTACTCCGGATGGAACACTGAAAAAGTAAAGGATTTAATTTTTTTTCACACGAAACTTTAAACCAGACTAGAACTGTGGTCAATTGTACATAAATGGGGCATCAACAGAAGTAGGGGAAATGGGTCACAGCTCTCTTTTCTCTGCTCTGGATACCCTGTCCACTGTGACACAGAATCAATAGTATGATTTGGGGATGAGAAAAAAGTAGTTCTGGTTGCTTTAAGATATACCACCCCTCAATAGTGAATGACAGTCCTGTGTTCTAAGTCTGAGGATGTATCTACATCAGTGTTAGCTCAGATTAGGAATTAATTTTTGAAGCAGATCTCCCATGTTCCCCCAGTTACCATATTTTTGTTTACATCTCAGAGCATGCAAATTGTATTCTCAGAATAAAGTAAGCCGAGGATACACTCCAGGAGCTCACCTAATGTCACCCAGTGGGCACTGAACAAGGCCAGAATAGTCAGGGGAACATTTCCTTCTACCTCATCTCACACCACTGCTGTGTAAGCAAAGGCATCCAGTACAATCCTTTTCACTGTCTAGATCTTCTACTGCTCTTGCTCATCCCATAAATGTAGATATGACCTGAAAGCCCCATTTCAAGCTAGGCTGACCGATTTCTTGAAAGGATGCTGACTCCCTAATCCTGGGCCCTCATGTGTCCAAGGGTGACAGGCCAAATTACTGAACTAAGTGTTGCCTGTAATCAGCCTTATGGGCAGAAAAAGTCACAATCACGCTACTCAGTGCCTTTAAAATATGGACCAAATCCAGGCTTAAAACTTTATCAGACAAAATCATAACATGGAAAAACAAATCAACTTGTTTATACTGGTAGAGGCTTTAGCTCCCTAAATTCCAGATTTTTCAAGAGCTTCTTCCAAAATATCTCCAGAAAACTGCACTGATTGTAGTTTCCAGAGGCATCCTCAGTGTTCCGAAGATATCACATTTATGTTTTGCAGCAACCCAAAGTAGTGTGCCACCTATGGCAACAGACCAAATCCCATATAATCCCATTCTCTTCAGCAGTTGTTTTCTCAGAACAGATGCTTTGAGCCCACATTAGATTCCAGTGAGTGAAACCATCTGCATACCCTTTTCTAGGGCTTCTTCTTTTTCTTGAGCATAAATATATCTTCTCAAGAAAATTACTTTTGCATCAATACTTCCCAATAACAGCATGTGTCAGCACAAATTACAATCCCTTCTTATAGCATGGAGGAATGGTAAATTTTGATATCACTTTGCTGCTATAAGAGCATAAACTGCTTCAGTAGAATCATATTTTTGTCACTTTCTATTTTAAATTTTTCTGGTGCAATATCTCATTCACTTTTGTAGCATAAGATCTTAATGCTGCCCATCTGACAAGACGACCTTCCTTTAGTTGCTTTGAAGTCTACAATACACAAAATCTGACAGAGAAACAGACACTTTTGCAGTTGGTCACTCAGGATCACATCTCAGTGCCAGTTTCGGACACTATCAGCTTTGTCACAACTTCATTTTGATGAGAGAGAATATGCCCAGTTATTTATATGCCTTCTCAGAAAACTGGGAACAAGAAGTTCTGTCACAAGCTGGACTCTAAACATGTTGATTCGTTCTAGTAAATTCCATCATTGTTTGTTTCAGTATTTATTTAATTTTAGAAAGGGAGATGTGTGTTTCTAACCTCACATAGCAACACTGAGGAATATGAGCTTTGGTATTTGACAAAATTTGATTTGGTGCCCTTCACTTATATTGTAAATCATTCCTACATAAATTCACAGAATAAGTACTTATAATTTCAGTGGTGGTTTTGAGGGAATTGTTTGGTTGAGCGGGGTGGTTTTGGGTTGTTTGTTTTTGTTTTCTTCTTCTTTGTTACAGCTAGTGGTATACACCAGTATAATATTTATCTCCTTGATGCTTAATGTTTCGGCACTAATTTTCTGATCATCTACCATGATGCTGGACAGATAATTCAACCTTATCATCTCAGTTGATAGAAAGCGCATTAGGATCATACAGTCCCACACAGTGAAGCTTTAACTATCCTGCCAGCTCCAAGCATGAAAGCACAGTGGAACTGTTTATACATTTTGTGAATTGCAAATATTTATGAGCATAATAAGAATCTAGATTCTAGCTGATATAACATCTGTATGTGAAGATCCTTTGACCAACTATGGTAATCCTTTTCAAAAGAGAAAGATGGCTACAATTAGTATAGAAATGAAGTGCTTTCCAAGGAATAGTTTTAAAGGCATTTATCAACATAAAATATGGATAGTAAAAAGATATTTATCTGACAGTGTACTGAGACATCTTCAATTTACTCTGAAAACTATTTAATCAAGAAACACAGCAAAGTCTTAGTTTCATATATCATTCATGAAATGGAAAATATCCCACTATCCTCAGAGTGCAATTATCTGTTATGATTTGAAAATCGTGCTTCCTAAATCATCTTCAGTGTCACTTTTTGCAATACACACCAGATTTTAAACTGTCTCAGGAGAGTTGATTGGCACAAATCCAGAGACAGTGTGACTAGAGGCTGCACCTAAAAAATAACCATTCATTTCAAAAATAAAACCAATTTTTTGCAAAATAAATATATTTTAAAGTATCTTCCTACTTGCAAGGAGCTCTATAAATATTATAGAATTCCTAGATTTAAAAAATCATCATTTTTAAAAATTGCCATTTATCCAACAAATCGAAATCAAACTCTGCAATGGCCACCCAGAAATTTCTTATGACAGAGCCTTGTAAATAATTATATTTTTACATATTTCCTTTCTGGTACACTCTCATATGGATGTAAATACACACACACACACCCCACATACATTAGAATTGTTTAAAATAAGAATTTTTAATGTTACAAATGAGAAGCTGCAATCTGGAAAGTGATTAATCAGTCAGAGAAGATGGTATAGTCCAAGTCCTCAAAATACCTCAGATTCTTGAGTGCTTTATTCCCCTGCCTTCTTTCTGACTTCAAGTTTGAATAATTCCATTGACCTTGGAGATGTGTCTTTGAAGTTGGTCCAAGAAGTTTCATGTTTTAATAGGCTATGATGTCATGTGCAACAAAAAGCTTATGTTCAAAGAAAAGGCCATCAACAGTAAAACACTGAAATCTTATGTAACTGAATATAGATTTTAGTTGTACTCAGCAATGCATATTAATATGGCAGTGAATCACTGCAGCCTGCTACTGTAAGCAGTACTGTTTTAACAGGAGGCACTTAGAATAAATCTTGACAGTATATGAAAAATGTTTCCATTTTGCTTTGCTTTAAATTGCTAATCAACTGCTTTCTCTTGATTGCTGTTTCCCAGTTATTTCAAGAAATAACTGTATGTTCAAATGAAAATAAACAGAATCAATGCTCTTTTAAAGTTGTTTATGATTGTACATGAATGACACATTAGCTACACTTCACAATAGATTCATTGTAGGGGCTTTTATTTCTAACTGAAATGTGCTTTTCACAGAATAGGTTACCTGCTGGGAACTGAACAGGCTGCATATATATGCTAACCTATGTGCAGGTGGCTTCCAATTAAAGGCATTTCATCTAATTAAAGGCAGAATTGTGACCTGGCTGACATAACATTTTCTGAGTATTAAAAATGCAGCTTTTCTTTACATGCACATTCTGTCAGTGCTCCTCTAGCTGAGGCAAGGAGAGATGATGCCTCCACTCATTATCATTTTGGTTGCTTTATCATTATGTCTGTTCTTCACAGACATAATGATATCCTGCCTTAAAATAGGATTTTAACTGTCCAAAGAAATTCAGTTCTATACCTTGCCCCTTGCCTTTTGATGGGTCAGAAAATGAGGCATTACTCATAATGGTTGCTGAGAGAACTCAGTTCTCTGTTCTCCTGGTAACTCTCAGGCAAAAGCCATTAACATCAAGCTAAGAAACAACAAGCCATGGTGCTTTGAGGTGTTTAATGTACGCTAAAGCATGTTTTTAACACTAAATTTAAGAACTTTGCAGCATATTTTTTTAGTTCTGTCAGCTGATACTTTACAAAGTTACTGTATAAGAAGAGCTCTGTTTTATGGGGTAAAACATCTCTCTAAATTGTAACGAGGGGGAAATAGAGCAGAGGGATATTTTTTAATAGACTGGCTGACATAGAACATATATTTAGGCAGGACATTTATGCAGCATCATAAAAATTTAATTTCTTGAAAAATTGTTGTGGAACAAAAATAAGGGTTTTAAATTCAGACTCCCAGTTACTCTCCTGATGTACTCTTGCAAAAGCACCAGAGATAATAAGTCCTTTACTCTGAGTGAGGAAGGTCATGGCTAACACCTTGAGCCTGCATGCCTTGTAAATTCCAGGTCCTTCACTAGCAGAAACTCACTGTTTCAGGAAGCTTGAGTAGGAGAGTACAAAGCCGGGTCTGCATTATGTGGTGATTGGTCTGCATGTGTTCCTTCCAAACATCCACAGGAGGCCCTAATTTAGTCAATGTGCCCTTTTAAATAATTATATTGAATGTGCTGTGCATGAAAACTATTTGAAACTACATGAAAACACCATTATGATTTTCAAATAATGGAAGAAGTTGTAGTGCTGTGAGTTCTTAAAAAATATTGGAAAACAAAGAACATTTCCCTTATTTGTAAGGAACTGCTTCTCAACTTGTTACAGTATTTATGTGTTAAAGGACATGGGTGAAGATACCCTCCAAAATTACACAAATTTCTTCCTACTGACTTTTTATTTAACCCATCTTAAAATTCTATAAATATTCCATTCTCACAAAGTACATAGACATCTGAAATAGAAAGCCCTTATCATTTACTCTTTGTTCACAGCAGTAGATGTTTCACAAAGGGGCAGCTGTAGATTAACTAAGTTAATTCCCCTGATGGTGCTCAGATGATTCAGTAGCTTATAAATGCACAAATTCCTAAGAAAATATCCTAAAATAGTGCATTTTAAAATTACTGAATGCAATGGATTACTGTCTATGAAAGGTTATAGCTGAAGAATATACTACTTATAATGTTTAGCCTGATTTAATTTCTTGCTGTTTATCCTGGACATGATTCAAAGTAACAGAAGTAAATGAAAGGTATCTGCAAGGTTATTAATGAAAAGGAAAAAAAAAAATCACCTTGCCTTTAAGATACTATTCTTCTGAGACTTGCAATATTTTTTTAAAATAATAAATCTTACTAAAAGCTTCCATATTCAAGTTAAACCTTCCCTAAACTGTTGTAATTAAAACAAAAGCATCAAATACAGCATGTGTACAAATCAAAGGCAGCCTTCTTTTGACATCAGTTTCTGGAATATTCAGAGATGTTTTGTGTTTTACTGTGGACTTTAAAGGAGATGCTGCAATGGTGGAATAATTTTTAGAAGTCCTGAAACTTGTCTAAAGTATGCTCAAGGCCAAGCCATCTTCTGACCTCTCTCTGGAACAGGAAATATACTCTGGATACATTAACAGTGACCATGATGAGACAGGGAGGGAAGGAGGCAGCACACAAATCAGCCATAAAGTTGCAGCATCAAAGTTGTCCAAGATTCCGCCCATTTTGAGATCTTGAGTTTTCAGACTACCACTAACATTGCTGAAAGAACTGAAGCTCTGAAAACGGAAAAATCAGCTGAATAGCAATGAGGATTGTCATTCATTTTTCTTCATATAAATAAAAGTTCATGAAAGAAGCAAATGTAGACAAGGATCCAAATTCTTAAATGCTGTGCTTGCAAACCAAAATACACTAAGCTTTTCTGTTTTCCAAGAAGATATGAATCTGCTCATTTTAGGAAGCAATTGAAGCTGGATAGCAACCTTTTAAACAAGCAATCTCTTTCTAATCAAAATTAATAATTCATCCAATAAGTCAACTAATTTTGTGCCAAACTGTATCCCAGATGTTGCTGTCCCAAACTGACTTTACTTTTTGATAGATGTGTAGGACTTGACTGCAAGCAAAGCCTTGACTTGTAATGTAGAGAACAGTTTCTCAACTTTTAAGAGATTTTACATAGATTTGAAACATTGATTACAACAGAGTTTATAATTTATTTCAGGCATTTTTTGTTTTTTTATATATATTTAATATATTTCAGACATTTTGGGTTTTTTTCCAGATTTCCTTTCCAATCCCCAAAGCAATTTATATTATCATATACATGTTTGTGCCTTGCTCAGTCCCATGGGAAGCTTTTTGGCAGTGGTGTAGTAAGACAAAAAATCCCTGAAATCCAGGTGTGGTCTGTCTTATTCCACAGTTGACAAGCAGTTTTACCCAAAGCCAAGGACCGATTAATTTAATTACTATGAACCTTTTTCAGTTTTAATTCCTACAGTAAGTTTGTAATTGTGCCTGAGCACTGGCTTTGGTATACAACATACCAAGGGGAAGAAGAGTGTCACTCAGAAAAGAAGCATTATTTATACAAACTCCCTACTATATTTTGCAAACTTGTGCTTAGACCTTTCATGTGGTAATTAATTTTACTTTCACAGGTGAAAAAGATTGATTTCACTCAGAAGTAAGGTGACGGTTCAGAAGATTTGGCGTTTCAGTTTCACTTTTTGCTTATGCAATATGTGCACTTAGGCATATATCTGAAAAGCATGAAAACTTTCCATCTGAAAATGGTTCTTGAGCTATTAGTTCAAATGGATCTGTTTGTCACAGCTGTAATAACCAGTGCTACTGACACTATTGAGCCAAAAAATCAACTAATTTGGAAAGGTTCTTCTCAGTTATTTTTCATATTTCCTATGTAAACCTACACATATCTGCTAAAACTGTAAAATACTTTGTGTTCATATATTTAAGTTTCTTTTACTACAAGCATGGTCAGTAAAGATAGAAATTTCCATTGCTTCAATACAGCACAATTCCACTATAATCACTGAGTGTAGCCAAAAGATAAAAGCTCTATATAGATAGATATTAAAGTAGTTCTACAAACAGAATGCTGTGTTAAAATAGAAGAATAATGAGTTCATCTTTTTCTGAAATTCCATTTTACAGACTGATCAGTGTTAAGTAACAGAAAAGTGAGGAACAAAAATATAATAAAAATATTGAGCCTTCAAGAAATAAGTAGGGAGAAGTTCAGAAAGCGATGTTACACAGACAACAGAAGTGGTTCTTGATGTAGAAAACCTCAAAAGAAATAAGATATCTAATTTCTTTTAAATTAAAATAAAAATATGAAATCATATGTTAAGAGAAACTACATTGTTAGAGAATGCACTGTAGACACCTCCTTCATCACTACAATGATCCATATCCAGCCTATATTATCAGAAGACATTCTTCATATCTGAAGAATTTCTGCAGATCTGTGGGAAATGGATGGCCTTCTCATGTGCATAAATACTATTTTATAATTCCCAGAGGTGCAAGGGGCTGAACTGGTACTGAGAATTTACTATCTCCATTACAAGAGATATCACAAGGCACATTAAGAAAACAGATCATGTGCTTATACATCACAATTTTCTTCTGTAGCTATTGCTGAAAAGGCTAAATGTTGAAGCTCTTTTTAACAGTATGTGAAAGTCTGCAACATGGGAGGCTGCAATGCAGTCACATTATGATACCTTGAGCTATAGTCTTTCGTTCAGTAATCCAGAGGTCTTTGTATACACATGCAGGTAATGCCACAGCTTAACCTTTTCACTGGGCAGTCATTTAAGCCACATGGTCTTTAACATTTAGGAATCTGGGAGCAATTCATGCACAGTTACTGTGCCTCAGCATGGAGGGTCTAAATTGTGGATTGATACTAATTGTGTGTATGCGTCTGAGCCCCAGTTTTGATTTACATTAGCCCTTTTATTCATTTGCAAGTTATATAGATTTGCCAAGTGCATGCCACCCTTCGACTCACAGCAGCAATCACAGAGATATCAAAGGCAGTTTTCTATTAACTTGCTCAGGTACTGGTGAACACTTCACTGCAGAAGCCTGAATCTTGGAGCAAACATGGTGGTTTTTTCCAAAGCAAAAATAGTACCTAAAAATGTTTTTATTTCTATTTGCCTCTATTGTTCCTATTTTTCACCTCAGATAATCAAGGCCAACATTGAAGTCAGTAAAATATATCAAGTGCATTTTAGTCACTATATCTCATTGGGTAAGTAAATTTAGGTAGAACTTCCACTTGCAGCATAAGGATTTAAATCTGGAGACAGGAGGTTAATGACACCTTCATGCACTACAGCATTTTGTTAAAATCTGGTAGGTAGAGGGAAATAGAACTTTATGATGCTTACTGCATAAAAACTTAGTATTCTCCCTCACTCTCAACACAATCTGTGCCAGTCAAATGTACAGTCCCATAGTAAGCCAGCTTGACATTAAGAACTCTCTTACCTCTGATACTTCAAGCAACATTTTCTTTATGATGGGAAGGAAAACCAATAAGGAAATGATTACATTTTTTTTCCAAAAAGTTCTACCTCAGATTTGCTAGGTTAAAATGACATGCACCACGTCTGCTTATAAAACAATGTCATTTACATGCACCTGAGCAGAAAACATAATATATATTCTGGAAAATTGTTCTTTTTAAAGACTGTGCTGTATTTAAATTTATCAAGATGCTAAAGCTATGAAATTCCAATTTACCCCTCAGGTCAGGAGCTGTGTTTGCACAATGGCAACCAAATCTCTGTTGAATTGGCTCTCCTGTTTTTCTGAGAAAAGCAATATAAACAGAAGATCAAATGCATGTTTCTTTCTTCTTTAATTTGTCAGCACCTTCTGTCTGGAGGGGCTGTGGTGCCAGACAGCATGCTGCATGAATAGTGTAGCAGACAAATTGCATTACATATTGTGGCATATATACTGACATAGAAGTGCCTTGAAAAAACTACGTTATACCTTCTGTCTAAATCTCAGCCACCACACTGGAAATAGGTTGAAATGGATGTCATGGTTTAGGTGTGGCAATCTCCAATGCAGTGTCCCCTTCTCCTCCCCCCACAAGACTCTCCTGAACCAGATGATGCTCACTTGTTCCCCCCTATTTCCCCTTCCTCTTCTGGGGATAGAGTTGAGAACTGGAGGCATAAAAGGGTGAAAATTACAGCTTGAGAAGAGAACAATTTACTGGAAACAGCAATGAGATAAGAAACTAAGCAGTAATGGCAACAATTTTGATTAAAAAAGGTATACAAAAAGAGAGAATTATTCATATGCAAAAATGCTCATTACACAGCCTGACTGACCCAATCACAGCCACCTTTTCCCTGACTGGAAAAAAACACCTTTCCTCCCAGAAGAGAGAGACAAGAGTCACTTTCCCCACCCCCTGGCAATGACATAAGATGGTATTTGTCTGTCCTTTTTGTGCCAGTGACAAAACCCTCCAATCTTATGGGTCACAAAGCTACCACTTTCTTTAGATTAACTTTACCTATATATTTATGGCAATATATTCACAAGTTCTGGAATGTTATAAGTGAAATGGCACACTTCCACCATGATTGCCCTTTTAAAAACCATTGTACTGTTATGGGTTTTCAGAAAGAAATGATTATGTCAGAGCACAGATAACCAGAATGCAATAACATTTTTTGGTGTTTGTCAGATGAACACTAAAAATGTATTTAGAAGAACATTATAATGCAAATTTGGAGGAAAGCTATCAAGGCTTTCCAAGACTATGGATGTTGGTAACAAATCAAAGATTAGGAGAAATTCATTAATATACAGATGACTGTCAGCAGGAGATAGCTGAGAAAGGGAATTTTACATATTTGATTTTACATATAAACTGCTGCAGCATAAGCAGGTCAGTAAAAATCTACCTGAAGTTTCTTCTTACTTTAAGAACTAAGTCCATTTTTGTTGAGTAACTCCATATAATCATTCCAGAGTTTTGGAAAATCATGATACTGAGTTTACCAGAGTTATCTTCTTAGTCTGGCATTAACTTTTTTGCTTATTTAATAAAAAGAAGAAAACAGTTCATATTCACAGTTTAACCAGTAGAAGGACAAGATTCTGTTATCTATGTTTGTATTTTCACTGTTGGCTTGGAGCATCTGGGGAGGTGTTGAATTGACTACCTTTTTGTCAGCTTTTTCCTTGTAATTCTATTTTATGACATCTTTATCTAGACTACTGTAGAGGAAAATTTGGTGAGCAAAATTTATTAATTTGTCAGTGGTTCTGATCATTATCATGTTTTAAATGCAATTTACCAGGAAAAAACAAAGTTTTATACAATACATTGGGAATCATGAATTAAATTCATCTTCTTAATTGCACAATTCTTAATCTTTCTGAATAGACAATGAAATTCACAGTTGCATGACTAAGTGCAAGATTTGACAACTTTTTCAATTTAGTACAGTAAATTACAATTTCACTGAAGCACTCACTCTAGGTTAATTAAAATGCAAGTTGCCGGTAAATGAATTATGTAAATAAGATATTGCACAAGTCATGCAGTAATTACCAATTCTACATTTATAACCTTATTGATTTTCAATAACTTGCCCTAAATCTTAAATGTGTAATGTGTAATTAAAGAAAAGATTAAGCATGCAGTGATATGTGAGGGGGGTTGAAAATAAACTAATATTAAATCATTACTTCTCATTCTTTCTGCAATAAACTCTTTTGGAGATGCAAATTTCGATACAGTGTATTCTTATCATAGGCGGGCCAATCCCAGTTTTCAGCAGAGTTAGGCAAATTGCCTGAAAAACATAGAATCCCTCATTTGTTACACAGTTTTAGAAGTCAGAATGTCAGTTCTTCATATTAATCACGTTATCTTTATAACTGCACAAGGAATAAGTCTTATTAAATTGACAGGCTCTGGAAGGGATAAAAGATTAAGTTCATCTTCTTGTTTGCTTCTTTGCCTTGTTTTCCTCTTCAGAAATTGTGTCCTAGGGAGTTTCTTGTGAGATACTCCAGCTTAAACAATCTCTTGCTCCTATCTTTGACAATTTCAAAGGATTGTTGTAAACTTCACTGGAGTTTCCTCGTGATGCAAATAATCACGACAAGAAAAGGGGCATCTCTACTGCAATCCCAAACTACAGTGTGGAGGTGTCATTCCCAATGCCAGGTGCAGGAGCTCACACAGGACTAACTCTCTCACCACCCAGAAACTCAGTTGTTTCACAGTTGGAAAGTATGAACATGATTTAATGGGCAAAAATTTTGAATTTTATTAAAAGCTAAAATTAGCTCTGTACTATCAGGTTGCTTCTGAACCATTTTAGTGTCACTGTCTCAGAAACTAATTGCTGTTTTCCCCCAGGAACCCCCAAATTTTTGCCAGTAATAAGATTTTCTAAAATGTGGATTGATATGGAGGTGGCATTACTGAAACATCTATAACTGAACTAGGAGTGACAGCAAAAGTTATACGTCTGCATACAAAAGTAAGAAACAACTATCTCTTTGGTTAATTAGAACTTAATTACTGTATCACTTCATTAATGACTTTTAAAATGGTTTCACTTTCTTTTCGTGGTAACTTCAGGGCATCTGAAAGGTACTACCATTTAGTGGTTTATATTCCTCAGCCTTCCCAAAGAAACTACTGCAGAACACAGTGGTACAAAAGGTCAAACGTCTGCTGGACTTCACACACTTAACATATGTAGAGGTAATTTCCAGATAGCAGTGTGATTTCAGCTGCTGCCGGCTATTAGCTAAGGTTCAGGCAATTATCTGTGCCTGAAAAGTACAGCTTAGTCCTGGAAATATTTTGGATACAAGCAGGAAACAACACTAGATGGTCCAGTCCACCCATTCAGGGCTACCTTTGACCCACAACCCAGCAGGCTCTCTCCCTGGCCCCAGCACCATGGGCCATGGTGGTAGCAGGAATCAGGGCTTGCCTCTTCTACATTTGTTTTAGTGTGGGCAAAGCTGCCAAAGGAGTCAATTGTCACTCGTCTTTATGTTCCCCAGAGAAATAAGGCAGCATTACACTTTGCTGCTATGTAGTGCTGCAATAAGCAAGAGAGGAAGAGAATTACTCTACTTTGTCCTCATGTATAGGTATAGATGTAACATTCAAAGGTAGTATACAGATGGGATTCAAATAGAAATTATTTTCTTTCTTGTTGATCATAGCTTTTAGTCTGAACTGTGCATTTGTAAACCTGCCTTAAAATAAACATCTACTGCATCCAATTTTAGGAACACCTTGATGAAGTAACATCAGCTATGTTCAGGCACATTTAATGTTTTCTTGGAGTGTCCACAGAGGATACCAAAACACTGCAAAAGTCATGCCTAGTTTGCAATACCAACACAAAACAATCTGGGTAGTTTGTATGTGAGAGACAGTCCCAAGAGGAAGATCCCAGCTGAAGGCAACTGTCACTGCCTCTCCTCACAATTATTGATATCCCTTTGGCTAAAAAGAGCCAAACATAGCTTTGGGTATCCAGGTATTCTAGAATCTTGTCACCCCTCATTCAAGCAGACCGGTTAAGAGAGATCTATAGAATATCACAGGAAGTCATTCCTTACTCACTCCATTCCAGACCTTCACATTCTCTTTTGAAATGGTCTGTAGATGCTGCTCTCATGTGGTGTGTTATTTCCCATGATGTGTCAGACAGCAAACATCAAGGTCATGTGAAGGTTTCAGCAATAAATGGAGTCTTTTCAGAGCCAAGATAGGAAAATTGTTCAGTTTTAGAATAAAAGGAATGCAAATTGCTTAGAAGAGACTACCAAAGGAATTGTAAGACAAGTTTTCAAAAGAAATGTGAATTGCAGCCCCAAGTGGCACAAAGGAACTGAAGAAGGTCTGTGAAGACTCACTGAGAAGTACTGTGTGTGTAAGTTCTAGGAAATGCTGAGCATGTGTACTGCTCTGGCAGATCTGGTGGCAAAAGTGTCTGATTTCAGTGCACAAAATTAATACTTAGAACAACCTAAACAATCATTGCGACGAAGATTCAGACAATGAATGTATACAAGTTATTAAGTGCTCTACATCAAGAAGATATCTAAACTATTGCTTGTTTGCATTAAGTGAGCAAAAGTAACTTCAGGCAAAATCTAGAGCCAGTGTTTCAGAAAAGAAAACATTTAAACAACATCTGAGAAAGCAAAACTAAAATGTGACTCTAACTAAAGTGCTAACTAATAGTAAAGAATTAGCTAAAGATTGTAACATTCTCTTCTTCCATATCTGAATTTTGACCTAGCACTTTAGTCACTATTCAAAATAATTTGCGTGTCTAAGTTTAGAAATTAATGTCATTTTTGCTTTATTTCATTGTCTTAAACTAACAAACCCCCCTGCCCCCAAACAAGCAAACAAAAAAGCCTCCCAACCCCCAAAACCCCACAGGTTATTAAAAATCCCCTAAAGGACCTGGAATTCATTGACTTTAAAACTTACTCGGTGTAGGGAGTGATCTGGGATGATCCACTATAAGGACATTTGAACTGCACACAAGGCAAAAGCTTACTAACAATGAAATGTAATAGCCTGTGGAATGATATCCCCAGGGAAATAGCAATGCTTGGTGCCTTAAACCAGACTAGATAAAGCAACAGGAAATACACTGTTGTGCACAATACCACAATATAGTGTGGCCAAGAAGTGACTCACTTGCTATTTCTTTTCTCTCTGAAAATCTATATTTCTGTGATATTGTTGTCGTAACAAGAAGCTTTACAGCTCTTTTGGTGACATCCATTAGGTAATGGAACACCAATGACTATGTAGAAAATGGATGGGGAAGTCTTGTCCTATTTGATATCAGAATGGAAGGCTTTTGGCAGAAGGGAGCAGATTTTCATCCAAAATCATTTTATGAGCTGAGGAAGTGTTGAATAAACCGCAGCCCATCACAATGTGTTAAAAGCCCACAAGGAGGGGGCTTCAATGCACACCAAGGTTCGAAAGAACACTGCAGAAAAAAAGAGTTCTGCACAACCATTAGATGTATAAGAAGTTATTGTCACTGACTATTTTGGTCTGAGTACAGCAAAGTTCTCTACTGATTCTCAAGTATTTCTGTTCCTGGACATTACTGCTCATCTTCTTTCAGCTGAGAATGGAATATTTCTATCTTCTTTTACTGTTCTATAGAACTGAAACAATAGCATCAGCAAAATTGGATGCAATACAAAAGAAACAAAAAAATTTCTTGCTTTGAAAACTCAATGAAAAAAACTCCATAAAAAAACATGAAAGGAAAGAAATTTACAACAGAGAATGGCTGGAAGTGTCAATTTACTTTAAACTGAACAGTAAAAGGTGTTTCTTTGCAGGAACAAGAAAATTGCACTGAGACTAAAATAGTACCACTTGGTTTAAGCCTGTTGTTAATGGCTAGAGGGGTAGCTGCAAAGAAACGCCTGTGACAAAGGCACATTTGTTCTGTTGAGTGTTGCAGTTGTCTGTATGACAATGTGCTTTTCATACTAGTCCAAATAAATAGAAACCTATTTTCTAAGCAAATGGGAATTGAAAGTGGGAAAAAGGGAGGCATTATCTGATCTTGATGCCATTGAGCTTTAGGAAAAATTAATTTTTCCTTTGTTGTAAATTCTTTTATCATGAGAATCTTTATCAAATGCAACACTATGTTTGCAGCAATGTCCTGAGGCAATAGCAGAAGAAATTCACTCAGTGCCACAGCAAATGATCAGAGTGTATAGGGGCAATCAATTCAAAGCACAAACAATAACATTTAAACAAATCATAATAAATGATCCAAACCAAACTAACTCTTTAATTAAAAGGCAACCTCCAGAGAGATGAAGGACCCAGACAGGGAGAGAGATCAAATCTTCATCAGGAAGGCTAGTGTGAGGAAAAGCAGTTCAAGAGAAAAAAGTGCTTTCTGAGGTAAAAGAATTTTTTTCTTTTTTACAAAATATGTTGAATCAGATTTTCAAACCTAAGGTTCAAGTAAAAGAAAATTGATGGAAAAGACTGATTTGGTAGATAGCTGCAAAGGATCATTCAGCTCTAATTCCTTTTTTTGAAAGAGTGATGCAGAATTGGTTAACAGTGCAATCAAATCTGTCTTCTCCCTACTAGGGATGTCCTTATAAGAAAAGAAAATCTATACCTAAATAACAAACCATGAACTTCTCAGGAGAGGTGACTCAGCCAGGATGATGTGACTATTCTGGCTGAAGATCCTGTTGCAGTCAATTAGACACCACTCCTGCATGTACTAACATTTAATTTAATTAAGATCTGGAAGAAAGGTACTTATTACTTCAGACCAAATACACCTGAACACGCTATTCAGCATTAAAAAGCAGACTAACAGACTACACAAAATAAAACACCCTACCCAAAAACCCAGAGAAATAAACCCAAACATTGTTCATCTAGGAAAAAGAATCTGGGAGAGTATTTCCTTTGAATGAACCCTCAAGCATCTTTCTGAAAAGAAGTTTGAATTGCAGTCGGTCTTTTCTTCATCCTTTCAGAGTTTTAATACGTAAACAATTGTCCAGTTGTTGAGGCCTGACATAGTGTAAAGCTGAGCCCATTTTAGCTAGGTCAGCAAGTTATGGAGTATTCAAAAGACTGACATGTGCTGGGGAAAATTCCAGTATTAGTGAAGGTTAGTGAAAGCTATATAGTCTTAAAACTAGAAAAAGAAGAAAAAAATTCAAAGCTTATAGGGGAAGGTAATAAGTTTCATAAGAGCAGACGATCTGTTGGGAAAAAAAGGAAAAAAATTCCATAAGCAAATTCTTGGACTTACCAGCACTTTTTTGAGTCTGAAGCACCAGACATTGCATACGGCCTCACTTTATTGCCTTTTCCAAGAAAATGGAGAGTGTTCCCACAGTTTGCCTTTCCTGATATATCTGCACATCTGTGTATCAGTAGGACTTTGTTGGCAAAGACATTGCTTGTTTTCCCCAAGAGGCCAAATCCAGTGAAATGCACATTAATTGCATTGATTTCTGTTCATTTTTCCACCCACTTTTTGGATCAAAACTGTGAATCTTACCAAGACATAACAAACAAAAGCTTTATTGAAATTTCAAGGTGCATATTCCAAGTTTGAGAAATCCCACACGAAAGGCCATGCACAAGTGACTTCCTTGTGTTTCTGGCAAGCAGGAAGGGATGGAAATAGCAATCTTCAGCCCATTAGATCTTGGAAAAGTTGGGATGAAATTTCACAGGATGAAGAAATGGAACCCTGTTCAGTTTTTTCTCTGCTGAGTTTCAAAAATTTAAAGTAAGTCATGGAGATGTTTGAATTTATTTGATTTCATTTTTGTCATTTTCATGAATCTTTGATGATGGGACTATTAGACAACAGGAATGTGAGTTTCACTACAGCTGTTCAGGCACATCACTGAAATACACACTTTAAATTCAAAGGAAAATCTTGGCTGCTTAGTCCTTTTCAAAATGATGATATTTATTCAAGAGACTCACTTCTGGCCTCTTTTTTCTCTAAAAGAAAACATTCAGTCACATACATGTGTAACTTCACTTTCTCATCTCGAGGCCAGTCCTGAAATTCTTTTCAATTTTCATCCTGGCAGGAATTTCTATTTTCAAAGGATATAAAGATAGAATAAGGATTTCAGGAATGGCCACTATTATCTAAGTTTATTTCACTCACTTTCTTTAGTTTTAGGTATATTATTTTTGTTTCTTTCCTGGCCCATCTCTCTTCAATCCAAACTTACGTTGCTCACTAGTTTAAGGTTCCAGTCTTCCAAAGAGTACCATTTTTAGAATGGTTTAAGAAAAACATTGTTACAGTGTTCGATAGCCTGGGGCATATAGCACTTTGCAGAAGTGAAAAACAAAGTGTGTTTTTTTCTGACAGAACTAGAGAAGTTGAATTTTAACAGTTTGTGCCCACAGGCAAAATGTACAATTGTCTTAAGTCCAGTCTTTGGTGCTACAAGACATCTATTATTTTTTCCTCTGCTAATATTGTGCTTAGATCTCTCCACAGTACTGGAGCCAAACTTGAGCAGTTTTACTTCCTGTGAATAGAACAATAATAGCCATAATTATGTGGTGTTGGGTAATCTGAGAGCAAGTTCCTACTCTGCCTCACAGTACATGAATCTTAATTTGGACTGTAGATTTGTCATAGTTTCCTGGTTCATAGCAAGTGAATGGATTTCAAGGTTTTGGAAGTTCAGTCTTGTTTAGAACCACTGGTCAGTACTGCTGCAGAAGGAATGGACTACTAAGTTGCTTTTTAGCAACAAGAAACCTCACACATCATGAATTTGCTACTACTTTTCATATTAATGTCTATTAGCAAGAGAAAAAAGCACACCACCTTTTTCTTAGGTGTATGTTTCATTGATCCCAGGCAAAATATTGTCAGTTCCATTTTCCTCAAAAGGAAACAGGTAAAGACAGTTAATGAGCTCCCCCTCTCCCCAAGTCTAACATTTCTGGTAAATTCTAATTAGAGACTAAGAGATTAAGTTTAAGTATCTTCTATAAAAAAAACTCATTCAGTTGTGTCTTACAGTATCTGTTTTGGCACTGCAAGTATTCCTTACTGACAAAAAGAAAAGAATCTTAGTGAAACATATCATTGTATTCAAACCACATTTTTGAAAGAAAATAATTACTTGAATATCACAAAGCTAGTACAAAAAAGCTTTTAAAAACCAGACTTCATTGTGCTAGCTACTTTGGATCTTGCCTGAGAACACAACACATCTGTCAGCAGACAACAGGAAAATACAGTGCCGAGACACAGTCCAACTAGCAAACACACCATTTTGTTAACATTTTACTCTACTCCTACTACTCTCAAGATCTATGTCCCAATTACCAGAGCTGCACATAAGAACACAGAAGCATTTTATGACCAGGTCAGGGAGTGATTGACAAATGTAGATGAAGATACAGACACAGCTACAAAGTGACCTCCATATTAACTTTGGTTCTTAATATATTATTAAAAACTGTTCCACCAATTTTTATACGAGGTCAGGGACTTTTGGGACTTTCTAATTACAATGGATTGAGTTTGATGAGCAATTCATTTAATTTTAAGACATCTCATTCAAGAAACAATGGGAAAGTAATATTCTTCATTAAGTCTGGAAGTTCTTCCCTAACTTTCCTTAATGTTTTCAGCTGTTGATATTCACATTTGAGTCATCTTTACATACTAAGGGATGTACAATCAATTCATTGATCTAGCCCTCTGAATTTAGGATTTACATCATAACCGAGCTCTTGTAGTGCACAATATCCAGCACAATTATGATCAAAGGATGAAATGAAATATGAGTGACTTGAACATCAAGAAATGTGTTCCTACAGTGATTGTTTCCCTTCCGATTAGAACATATGGCAAGATGCAATAACCTGTTCAACTGTCTCAAAATCTTCATAATTCTTTACTTTTCATTTTGCATTTTGCTGAAATGGTGACACTGACCAGTAGCATATCTGCATAAGCACTGAACAGAGCTTACAGGAACACTTTTTGAATAAGGTATCTCAGAGTGCAAGATACAGTGCAAAAGTGTTCATTGATGAGTAGAAGAGCCAGACATGCACTGATGTTGCCTTGTTGCTTTTAAAATGTCTCACCTTCCTCAAACCCTAATTGTAAGACTCCTTCTTCTCTTATACTAAGATTACCTTTATCTGAATTTGTGTATATATATATATATATATATACATACATACACAGAAGACCAAAGGAAGAAGAACTTAGTAGTATTTATCATCGAATAACCCTACAAGCAAGGTTTATTCATTTTTATTAATAATATTCTGCCAGCTGTCATGTCTGAAATCTTCTAATTACCTTGCTGAATTAGCAGTCAAGTGGCATTATTTGTTCTTTGAATTTATGGGGTCCACTTTTATTTAAAGATTAATGATGCATATTAATCAAGTACTGAATTTCGGCAGAAAACTACCAGCTTGGGAAATAAAACCAGAAATTAAATTAGCTCGTTTGAGGTGTGATGGAACTTTTTCCCCTGGAAAGCATATGGTTTACAGTTTCAGATAAATGAAAAAAACCTTAATATCTTTGGTTGCAGTTTGCAGTGTAAAAATCTTCAAAATAAATTCAGGCTCAAAGTCTTCACAGGTTATATATGTGTTATATATTATAGCCATATGGCAGTACATGCATGAAGTAGATCAGAATATAAATAAATGCATACTTATTGATTTGCCTTTACAGGAAAGGCTGGGGCAATGAACTTCTGCCATATGCAAGAGCAGCAGTGTTCTGCTGGAAGGAGACCCTCCCCATCCACGTGGATAAAAGATTCACTCCCTTGAAAGGCCATGGGAATCCCAATTTTTTGCCTTCTCCCTTTTGCAGTCCTTTGTTCAGTGTGAGATTCCCTGTTGCAGAAAACAGAAGCACACTCAGAGTGTTTGTAGGTATCAAAAGACACTGATGATATCCAAACTTCTAGTTTATGTGTTATAAGCATTTAAATCCACACACCCATATTTCATCTCCATAGTTAGTTGCTTGTCCCTCTTTTTAGCTAGCATGGACTTCCTGTGAATTAGAGTTACCCATAGTAGTAGAATGTCCGAAACAGCAAAATAATTTTGTTTGACTATATCAAAACCTTGAGTAGTCTCAGTGGCTATGGCTCCATCCCTAGCACAGATGGAGGAACTGAATAGACCATCATTACCATTGGAGGTCAGGGCCAGGTTCCAGCAAGAACAGCTGACATGCAACCCTCTCATTCCTCTGGTAGCAGCAGTCAGAGTAATATTTTTGGGTTTTTGGTATTTTCTACAAGTTCTCTTTTCACTTTTTTTCCTTAACAGCCTCTGTTCAAGACTGTGGTTTTGTAACAAAGTTCAAGGTTGTCTGTACCTAGGTGGATCTGAAAGCTGGATGCTATCAATTTAGCTGATGTCACAAGGTCTCAGATCCTGAAATCAGCTGAACAAGGAAATTGGCTTTCGTGCTTTCAGTGATGGGTTCAGCAAACCCAAAGTCCAGCTGAGTGTGCTGACAAACATGTAGGGCCACCAGAGGGATTTTTAAATCAACAGCAGATGGAAAACAAGGGGGAAAATGTGCCTGCTGCTGAATGGATTTGGGGCCCTGGTCACATAGTACAGGGGAAAGGCTGAGGTAGTTAGTCTTTGCCTGAAACTTTGCCACTGAGACTGGCCCTCAGGAATCCCAGGTCCCTGCCACGAGGGTAAAGTCTGGAGGTAGGAAGACTCACCCTCCATGGAGGAGGTCTTGGTCTAGACAATACCCAGGGCTCCCTGTCAACATCATGTCAACATGTACTGTGGTTCTGTCATTCTGTAAAAGGCAAGAAAATTTCAGTCTCCAATATTTGGAGAAGAGCTTAAAAATAAGTAATGCTGAACCTACAAATGTCTAATTGTTGAAAGTTTGTCAGTCTATATTAGATCTCATGCTCTCTGTGTCTCACACAATTTTAGCCTAGTTCTTTCAACTTGCCTGACACTTATCACAAGATGTGAAGACATTTGCCTTACTAGATCTTAAAAAAAATTAGTAGTAATATGGTCAGCACAATATAACTCTTGTATAAAAAGAAGTTTCACAGTAGACACTTTCAATTTAATATTACCTGTTTATCTCACACTGTACTGAAGTTTTCAAAAGTTGGAAAGGTCCATTTTCAAAAAGCTGAGTTATTTTCCTTCATTATAAAAGTCAAGAATATCAACTTCTGACCCATATCTTCCTTGCTGACATGAGGAACTGAATGACCCCATATGTAGTGACAAAATAAAGAATCGGAAAATAAAAGAAGAGAGAGGAATAAGTCCTGCTGCGGAATTAAACCTTTCCACTAGATTCGAAAGGTAAGCTTCCTTGAGGCAGGTTCAGCCTGGTGACACAGCTATCTTTCAGGTTTGCTTTCAGGATTACTTTGCTGATTCAGCATGTGGCTCTTGTCTCGCTGGCGATATAGAAATAAATTCTCTACCAAGCTTTGAAATCTTGGCTTTTCTAGAAATGGAAGCTTTAAATGAGAAGTACTTTTTAACTGTTTAGTGTAGTTAATGAATGAATACCATTTAGGTTCTCATGTCCTAATCAAATTCCAACTTACATAATTAATTTCTTCCTCTAACGCTCTCAGTTCAACTGGTAAATTTATTTTCCACTTTTCAATCTTCATTATGATGTAATAACATTATGACAATCTTATCACAGTTGTTTGGTTTTAACACAGGAGGATTTAGCTTCAGGGGTGGAAATTAATAGCCACTCTGTGTAGTAAATAGATCAGCTTAGAATTGCTCTGGGGCCAAAGCATAATCTACACTTATGAGTTTCAACTGGTTTTCCACAAGAGGTTGCACAGGTCCCCATGCACAAATTACAGACATACCTTTTCAGACAGTTTGTCTATCTTTAAATTTTTAAATTTGCCTTTTTACATTTACCTGAACAGACACACAGACAAGTGTGCACACACACAGACACGCAGACACACTGACACACAGACACACACACATGTACAAATGCTGTTTCTCCCTTCAAGGTTGCCTGAAACCTCTCTCTGTATTTTCCCTTCTGATTTTTTTGCAGTTCATATTTTCAAAATTGAATTTGTCTGATGACTCACTGTGAAAAATATAAACGAACTCTTTTTTCCCACTTCATAGTTTGTGCAGAGTAATAGTAATTTACTGTCTAAGAAATGGTCAAGATGTAGGTTTATGGCTTGTTCAGTGAAGATAGTCTATTCATATTTCAAAGCAGAAAATGAAAATGAAGGCAACAGGGTTCTCTTCTACTTTTAATAAATCAAATTTAATAATTTTTACTGCATTTTCCTCTCACAAGCAATTTCCGTCAAAGGAGATTTTCTGTGTCACTTTTATGTTAACTGTTCTGATTATTTCACTGAAAACCTATGGGTCTTATCAGTTCACTTGCAAAACTTCACTTGTAAAATTGTTATTTGAAACTATATTTCTAGCTAGAAGCAGATATAAAAGTTGCATAAAGAATGCTGACTATAAACAATGGCCTAGTTTACAGAGGGATGTGACTGTTTTTCATATCACATCACAAGTCACTAAAAGTGAAGAATGCCAGCATGCCTCAGATTGTCTTTTTATTTGTAAAATTCCTGGGCCAGCTTTACTTCCTTGCTCATGATCTATCTGGGCATGCAGATGTTGATAACTGCCAAGCAGGTGACCAGCTATGGTGTAGCTGACATAACAGGGCTCTTTCCAACAAAACTGCAGGACATCCTTCAGCGATGCATTTAGTAAAAATACAGGAGTAATTCTCTTCACAATTCCTCTGCAGCAACATGGTTTGTTTGGAAAGAAGCATTTCCTCTCCCTCTCATTTGTAGTAGAGTGAGTAAGGATTGACTCTTGCAATCAGTGACTCTGCTCCTCAGTACAGCTGGTTTACTATTCTCCATTGTTGGTAAATTGTCCAATTTGGATCCAGTTCTCTGATAATTTTAGATAGCCTTCACTTTGAACAGTTCTCAGTGTTGAATTTTAGTTATCTTTAACCACAGTTTTGGATTTCAGAGTTCATTCATCATCTTATTTTTGTTATTATGTCAATTTTAAGTTAATCTTAGGCAGATCCTGCCATCATCATTTTCCCTTCAAAATTACTGAACAATTTATTGGAATATTTTTTTCCGATATATAATTCAATTTCTATCAAATTAAAAATTTCCACAGGAATCTTGCTGAGAAATTTGCATATGGAATTTTTCTAAAATATCTATAGACTTCAATGACTTTTAATACTTTAAATTTTTATTTAAGTAAATTTAATTTTCATTTAGTCTGAATTTAATGTTTATCAACATAAACATTCCCTTTTGTGTTGCATCGAGCCCTCTTTCCCTTCCACAGACAGCTTTTCCTTGACTACATCTTCCCTACAAAAATGTGTTTTCCCTTCCCTTTAAGAGTTTGTTTATGGTGGTTAGAGGGTATGACTGAATCTGTAACACTAAATTATATGGGAAACACAGTGATGTGAATGGTCTTTAGTGGACTTAAAATGAAACTTTCCAACATTTTTCCAAATACTTCTTTTGCTGATCTTTGTGTCTGAGAAAACATTCAATAAAGTGGAAAATAAATGTTTTATCACTCATTATTTCTTTTGGCAAAAATTGTAAATTGAAACTTTTGATTTGATTTTGGATGCATTTCTACACAAACCAGACAGACAATGGTGAATTCTGCTAAGCTACACCAAAGGAATGTGCATTCCTCCTTGTTTCCCAGGCTAATCATTGTTTCCTTGCTGGTTTAAAATGCTTAAATAACATATCAGTGTCTTTGTTTAGTACATTTGATTGTAAGAAGTGATTATTTTTTTGGACAATGCAGTTGTATAGCAAAACAAACAAATTAAGTTTTCTGTGTACACATTAAGTCTGAATTCTTCAATGACTAGAATATGATAGGTCACTGAGTCAATTATCATGTATGTCTATGACCAGAAAAGGAAGCTCAGAAAATTTTCAGTTGTTGGAAAGTTGAGCTTGGCAGACATGTAGATGATGATTACAGACATACTAAATATGCATATTGTGTATTGAGCATGAAAAAAGAGAGATTTTATACTTACTATAACAATAATGAATATACTAAAATGTGTGCTAAGTGATAAAAAATAATTTTATTGGAAAAGTAGAATTCATCTTTTAAAGAAGGAAAAGAACTACTGTCATTGACAATTTTGACAAGCCTCAGAGTGACTTTATCTTTAAATTTTTGCATGATTGCTTCAGATGTGGCACAGGAACCTGTGATTTCCCATTGAATTTGCTTATTCTAAAGGAAAGACCTACCACATGTCTCAAAACCATTAACGAATGCTGAATAGGTTTATTCTACTATTAATAAAAAATGTTCAAATGACAATTTAGATTATAAATTGTACATGTTTTCCCTGCTTGCAGATAATTTTACTGCTAAACGGGGGGAAAGGAGTGGGATTTTTACACATAAAAAACAGTTGCCTAAGTTAAAAATGATGCTCTTTATGTATCCTTTAAAATCACTGGAGACAAAGACAATTTAAGTGCTCTGAATTGTATTTTGGACAATCCTGACTGTACTTTTATGTATGTCTGCCTGTGTATATATAAAATACATTTATGATATAACTATACACTCAAAATATATATTGTACCTATAAAGTGTATATACACACATATAAGTATATATGTATCGATACGTATATAATGTATATATATACACACATATGGGCTTGGGTAATTCCTACTTGTATGTAGCATGGAGATTTAATAACTTGGTCACCTGATGTTAAAAGTCCTAGGTAGTTCCATTGTTCTCATTGAGACAAAATTTAACTAAAATGGATATTTTTAGGAGAATATCTAGGAATAAGGCTTTGGTTTATATCTAGCACTGCTTTGAGTCCAGACAAAAAGCTTTAGAAGCTTTAGTTTTCCTCGTACCTTGGACCAGCAGATGTCAATGTGAAATATGGAATGTTCTTATGGTGAAATCACAGAGAAATACAGATGAAGCTCAGGGCAATCACCAGTTCATCTGCTGATAGGACAGCCAGTATCTGGGTCTTTCCTTACTGTCTAACTAGTTCTCAAAAGAACTTCAGCAATGAAACTGCTCAAGTCTTCCATCGATCCATGCCAGTTCCTCACTACCCTTGTTGCAATGATGTTTTGATGTTTTCTACTGTCTGGCTTTGTGCCTTATGTTACACTTTAAAACCATTAATTCTTGTTTTGTTCACAAATATTGCTGAAAACAGGTGTTGCCTTTTCCTTTGTAGTGGCTCTTTATACACTTTAAAAAAAAAATCATCATTCTATTCTTCATTCTTGACATCTTTCAAATAAACTAACAGAGTACTTTTTCTAGCTATCGTCTATTTTGTATCAGAGCATTCTTATTGGTCTTTGGGGGCCTTGTCCTAACCAGTGAACATCTTTTATGGGAGTGAATTCCCCAAAATGTCATGCCACTCTAACTGAAGCCTTCCCAAAGCAAAACTAAAACCTAAGATTTGGGGTTTTTCGTAGATAAACTTCTTTTTTTATAGGATCAATACTTTCTTTATTCAGCTTGTGCTCTCTTCTAAATCTAGATGATTTTCAGAAATGATCTATAACTGGTTGATCCCATGTCCTTTATTGTGTCACTGATTTTAATTTCATGCTTCCTGATTGATTTTTCGACTTTTTCTTGAGTATATCAAGAATTGTCCTTTTGCATTCTAATCTTGCCCTCCAATAGACTTACTCTCCTGGTCTGACGTTGTTTTGAAATTTAAAAATTTAACAAGACCATTTTCTATTATGTCATGTACTTCATTAGTGAAAGTATTGGATAGAAGTGGATGCAGTTTGATTCTGCAGAGCCCTATCTGAAAACTTTTCTTTCCATAGAGAATTGATAGATTACTTCTTGCATATGATTGTCTAACCTGTGTTGCACAAATTTCAGAGGGTTTGTTAAAGCTGTTGTCCTGGCTTGTCATGGTGATATCAAAGCTCTACTTGGGGCAACAAGCCCCAAGAAATCTCCTGCTTGTTTTCGATCATCAAGAACTGATGAAGAAGAAAATTCTATTATTTTATATGATTATTCATGAAAAATCTATCCTAGTTCTTATCTATTTTTTATTTTCCAAGTTTATAGATAGTCACTTTTTTCTTCAGGTTTTTGCTGGGAAAGACTTGAAATGTGACTAATCTGAAATTCTCATGCTACTCTGCTTTCCATGCTAAAGGAAAATATTGCCTTTCTTTGTTTACAACTGCATTTGGATTTTGTGTTTGTTTGTTGGATTAGGTTGGTTTGTTTGCTTGCTTGAAGTTCATTCTTCCTCCAGCAGTTCGTCATATTCCAGTGATGCTACAATGGGTATCAGAGCTGGCTGAGAGGCATTCAGGACTAGCACCAAGTCCTTTTTCCCAGTGGGAAAGGGTTGCACTTGGAGATTTGACAAACCCCTAACTATCCCAATAATCTCTAAATTTGTCTTCCCTGTTCTTATTGAAGGTCTTGCTCATTTTCCTCTCCTACCAGCTACACTAATCCTCTAGTCATAAACTGACCTTTTTAGGGAAGATTTTCTCAAAGAAGACGGTGACATTTTGTTCTTTTCAGTATCACCTGCAATTAGCTTCCTTGTTTCACAGAGGGAGTAGGCCAAAACTTGCTTCAGACTTCTTACCTTATACTATTAATGCACTTCTAAAGCAGTCCTTGTTATTCCTGACATGACTTGCTAAATGCCTCTATTTCTGAATTTGGCCTTTTTGATTTTGCCTCTACCAGTTTGAAATATTCTTTTACAATCCTCTCAACAATGTGATCTGATTTCTACTGTTTGCTCCCATCTTGTGCAGATGTCAGTGAAGAATTTGCAGCTGAAACAAGATGAACACCTATTGTGTTTCCCAATCTTTCCCTCTGCTGTGACATGTTGGGTTTATGTGATTAGCATGCCTTTTTAAGTAGCAGCCTTTCTTAACAATTTTTTTCCTTTTAGAATTGCTTTTCAGATCAACAGCTCTGCACAGCAATTACTTAATAAATAATTACAAAGATTATTGCTTACCCAAAAGGACCAATACCTACGCATAGCTTTCACAGCATTTTTTACTCATTAATTTTGACAGTTATAATTGCTAAGGGTATATATTTTGAGAATGTTCAAAAATTAAAAGTAGGAGACAAGTTCCAGAGAGACAAGCAGGCTGTCTTATGAATCATCATACACACTGTCAAGTACCTAACTGTGACCAGTTATTTGAGCATCAGCTTTAATGAAGTTAAATGGGTTTCTTGTGCAAATGCTACCCATCAGCACAGAAAGGACAGATTCTAGCTTACACTGAAAATATATGTGAGCCCACAACATCTTTAAGGTAAGGATTTTACCCCTTCACTCCAACCAAGCAGGATGTGTGCTTCTATCCTTAGGTTAGGCTGCTTATAAAGAATAACTTTCCTGAACAAGTGGAGGACAATTTACTCACTAATTAATAATTTTCATTTTAAGATCATACTCCAAAAACAGCATAAAGCCAGTTTGGATCAAAAGGGGAACATATGAAGACTGTTCACAAAGCATTTTACTTTCTTAAATCCAGTGGGATTTTGATTGTTGAAGAGGTTACATGCTATTATTATTTTCTTTCTTTCCCTTTTGAAAAATAAAGCTGAAAATCTGCTTATCGTAAATGTAAGCACTTGCTGGAGTCTGAAGTTCTCTGATCACCTGATAGTCTCCAGAAAAATTATAAAATAAAGATGTCTATTTTAGATTGTGGACTTAAAAAAGAAGAAGAAATAAAAGAATAAGAAACATGATGTACTATGAGTCAAACATAAAACTGACTAAATGCAAGTTGAAAAGTAAATTTCATATCACTTGTGAATGTTAGCTCCTCTTAAGTAAGGAAGAGACAATGAAATGTCCTTAATAATATCACTAGAAAATTTATGCTCAAAGGGGATATAGTCACCATTTGTTCTTTAGGATGCACACGTTCATTCTTTGCACGTAATGAGGACTTAATTTCTTAGGCCTACCTAAGAAAAACTAAATGCATTTTTAAAATTCTTTTTGTTAGAAGCATGTTTAGTTCTAAATAGGAACAGATATGAGCACATTTGAAAGATATCTTTACAGACTATTTACACTTAGTGGAATCCTAGCTCAGTTATGGTCCTGGAACATATCTGTGCATCTACAAGACTTACTTATTTAATTATTAATATCTTACAGGAATTGCAATTAAACACACAAATCCAGCTCAGAGCACACACTAAGATTGCAACATGTCAACTTAGTTGTGCTCACATGAGGTAAAAAGTCAAAGATCAACTATCAACACATTGGTAAATTAAATGCAGCCATAGGAAATTGTATTTTGCTGATCTGAACAGAAATAGAAGCCACCTTTTGTCTCATTGAGTACACAGGGTATTTTAAATATCCTGACTTGATTCCCCATTGCAGCCTCCATATGTTCTTTCATACTCTGAGCCACCTTCATTCTATGCCTTCCTTTTCAGGTGAAAAATACGTTGAAATAGAGAAATCTCAGTATATAAGAGTGGATCATGTGAAGTAAACTGCACTTTTGGGACTGAATTAAGATTGCCTTGGACTAAGTTTTTCTATATTTTGGGCTGCTTCTAACTCCCCTTTTCATTTACTCAGTCATCTTCTTTGTAACTTTTATTTACCGCTGTGGAAGGAAAACATGAATTCTCATGCTGGTTGTACACGACTCATGAGGATGTTCTAGTTACTGGGGGATGTCTCATTTCAGTTCCCCCATTCCTAAAAGCAGAATGAGAAATCCTTAGAGTTGACAGTCTTTGTGTAGGAGAAAAGATCCATCTGTCTCTACTAAAATAATATCCCCAGAGTCATCAATATGATCAGCATGTCACTACTGTATTGAAATGCCAAAGCGTGGTGTTTGGAAGATAGGGAGGATCCAGTCATCAGTTACAACTGTCATAAAGATCTTCATCTGTAGCTTACATTAAAATTTAGTTGTTTTAGAGCTGAGTCTGCTTTTCGAAAGGTCAAGCCTTTCTCCTACTGAAATTAGCACCTGTGCTCATATGTCACACATGACTGTGAGCACAAATATTATCTGCAACATTCACTCATGTGACACTCATGCGCAGAACTATGGCAGAGTCTACCAGCACCCATTTATTTCTGTGTGAAAATCAGTGCTACAGAGGAATTTAGGTCATGTGTCCCCATATAATCCCATAAATTTTTAGGCATCAGCTGTTTCATTTTGCAGTGTATCTTAATCAGGTTTTCCAGATAAACTGCACAAGAATTATGTATAGCAATTTTACTATGCAGTTATACTGAAGATTTATAGTTTATGAGCTTACTTTTATCTTGCTTCTCACAACTTGCAGTTACTTATATAAAAGCACATAGCTGCAACAATTTTCTGTGCACTTTAATTTTGCAGACCCTTACAATAAAATTTGAGAATAATGCTATTGTTTATGTGCTTATAAGTCTTTCCTGGAAGATACAGAAATGTTTGAGATTCCTATTGAAAACAGAAAATAACCATCATGAGGAATTTCAGAAAATGCATTCTTTCTAATGGAAAATTCATTCAGCTTTAGATGAATATTTTTATTTAACAGTTACTTTGGGACCATTTACGTAATAACGACTTTCATTAAACTAGAAAAACCTCAACATGTTTTCTCACTGAAAACCTAAAAGTAAGCATGCAACAAATAAAACTATGGAACAATCTTCCTGTTCATTCATTTATTTCTTGTTTATATACACAGTCATAAATTAGCACTTGCTGGGAAAACATTTGGAAATGTAAATTTTGGAGGTCTGTTTGGGGGCAGAAATATCATAGGAAATAGAGGTCTGAAAAATTAGTAATGAATGATCCATGATATAAATAAGGATAGCTGCACTGAAATCCAAGCAGGTATGTAAATCAGAGGGCCACATTCATGTATTACAAAATAGTAGAGCATCCCCTCTTGAGGAAAAACAAGCACAGCTTCATTAACACACGAAAGATAAGTTCTTCTGGGTTTTTTTTTCTTGTTGATTGAATATAGTTGATGACTATGGAATATGAGGTCTAGACCATACTTTTATTTGCAGTATGGTTCAGGATGTCCCTAAAATAACTAATCACAACCATATGAAGATCACCTCCACTGTGAAACACCTCTTATAATGTAAGAATAATTCTACCATTGGAATTCCAAGAAAAGGTCAAATTTTGGTTTATGAAGTATACCATTTCTAATCTGGGAGCTACACAATCCCTGTTAAATTTCAGTAAGACAGCACAGTACTCCTTGTAATCAGTCTCACAGTGGGAGGGGGAGGAAGTAACAATCATCTTATTACACAACTCTTGCTCATTTTATTAACTCTTTAAGGTAATTACATTATGAAGGTCTACTTATGGTACTTGACTATTTCAGGGTCATGTATCTCATATGACAGCCCCAGATGTTCGCATAAGGACATGTTTCATGTCTTATAAAAACATTTCAGCTGTCTGACGAGTACAGTACAATTATGCTTATTGATTCACACAAAGTCTACAGGAAAAGATTTCCAGGAGCAAGACATGCTGTTACTGCTTGTGCTTTTTTGGAGTACTAGCCTCCTTTAATAATGAAAGATTCATCCCACCTGTAACTGCAGACTTGATTGTCACAAAATGCGGAACTAGAGCAAGAAATTTCTTAGTTTTCCCTCCAAGTTAAGAAAGCTAACCAAATATCCTTTCTCCTTCAACCAATTTCCTCCTTCTTTAAAAACATCTAAAAGGTATTTAAGTGTCTCTATGTACTATGGCAGTATAATATGAAATTAAGACTAAGTATAAAAGTATTTAATAATGAATTTGTAATTAAATCAGATTTTGCATGTGAGTAATAGAATGATTTGCTAAAGGACAGCTCTTTGAATTGATGCTTAATGCTCATCTAAGGACAAAATAAGTTTTGCGATATAATTAAATGAGCAGAAATGCATAACCACAATATTATTAATATGTTAACCTTGTAAAAATATTTTAGTATTGCAGGCACCTAACAAGATAGCTATGGCAAGTTAATTAGATTTCAAGTAAGTTTCTAACCATGCTAATTCATATTTTATAAGAATGTTAATTAAAAACTAACATGCTGTAGCTTCACTGCACTATCTTGCTATATTTTATACCAGCTCTGACTTACAATTAAACAAAGCAACTATAAAGGACTAGAAAAGTGCTAGAAATCATTTCTTGCTAATATAGTAAAAACTGTTCTGCAAATGGTTTATCTTTTATATATTTACTACATTTAATGAAGATCTCTCTTTAGGAGTCAGTATAACATGAATTTTCTATGCAAACTTAAATATGGGGTTGACATGGGGTATGCAAATATGTATATTGGGGAACTTTTATTGTTCTTTTCATTCACAGGAGAGAATTAAATTATTGAAGGCAAGAGTTACAGAAAATCATGACATAATGAACTGATGGGTATTTTTCCATTAGGTCCATGGCGCAAGTCACCAAATAAAACATTCTTTTAATCCATCAATTGATCTATCTTTTTAATCAATTATTAAATCACTCCTGATGCTGAGCTTAGCTCAGCAGCAATAAATGTTGTGCAGGTACTTCTATTCATCACTGTAGCACAGAAAAGGCTTTTGTATGGCTAGATGCTACACATTATTTTATCGTGTTCTTGGGTGGTGAAGATTCAAGTAAGGGATTCATCATTAAAATAAAGAGCATAAATTTTCTTTAGGAAAACTACAATAGCTCAGCTACATCCTTCAAGATGTCCATTTTGCTCCATGAAACTAAAAGTTCTTTGATCTAGGTCAAGTAGGATCCTTGTTCTGGAGAACAGCATGTACCTGGAGAAAAGCATAAGGCTGAGTGTCTTCTTTATCTAAATGATCAAAGGCTCCAGGTAATTCTTCTGCTTATTACTCTGAACTCCAAAGAACCTGGCCTACACAGATGCTCATTTATTTTCCAGGTCAGCATTCAGAGTGTGTAAATCCAAGAGACCAATGGTTCTCTTGTTGTCCTGGGTTCTGTCAGGACCATCCTGCTTCCTTAAAAAATACCAAACCTTTTTATAATTGTTTTTATCTGAGACTTCCTCAGCAGAATTTCCTTCTTAACTAGACTTTATGTAAATTCCAAGGTGAGATGGTGCAGCCTGTTTTTTAAATGTTGATATTGCTTTGACTTGTCTTGCAAACCACAGTCCACATAGCTCCTTGCTGATTTGTGAACTCTGATTTAGCATGCCTTGCTTGATTCCTTGTACAATTTTTGCCCCCTGCTATGACCTCAATGTCAGGATGCTATTTACCTTCTATAGGCTTCAGACTGAAATAGTAAGTTACTGAGCTGCTCCATTTTTCCCTTCAGGGTCCCATTTGCTCCTGTTCAGCAATCAGCCTGAGGCACAGAAGCTGATTTGTTTCTTTTTGTGTTTGAGGTCTGGCCCAGATTATGCTCAATTTAACCCTAGAAGAAGTTCGTGTTATCTCATGCCTCTCCTTAGTTTAGTTTCCACAAATAGGCAGAAGGATGGAAACAAAAGACACCAACCTCACCATCCCAGCCAAGCTGAGGAGCTCAGAGCACTTTACGTACCTTAAAACATTCCCCTTCCAAGTCTTCCAGATGAAAGAACTGCTAAATCAAAATCAACAATAGCCATGAAGTCCTCTTCCTTTTTCTGCTTCAATATTTTCTTTTTTTTTTTTTTCCAGCTTGCACATCTGTGGGGGCTTTTTTATGAAGCAAAGGCAGCTACTGACATCATCCTTTTTCAATGAATTTCTCATACATTTAATATTTTCATGGCTTCTGCACTTGTTATCTGTCAGGCATTGCAGTCCCTCCATTTGTTCTCTTTGCTCCAGATGAAAAACTACCCTTAAATTAATCTATTTCCTCAGGAATACTGTCCTTGTCACTTGGTAAAGAGGTCACTATCAAGTTCCACACATCCCTAAAGTTCATTCGTCTATGAACTGTGGAACACACTGTCCCACAGACAGCAATGCAGGGAAGAGCCAGGACACAGAAAGTGAAGGTTCCCTTTTGCTTATGCAGAAGAATCTTATTTCTCTTTACCCCACTGCTGCTTCATTGTGTGCAGGACTTTGATTCATTCAGTTAATCGTTTATCTTGCTCTATAAATATATCTATATTGAAAGCCCTCAATATTTACTTTTTCATTTGTTGATTAGAAAGTAATACAGTTATGATGTAGTAATATAGTTATAATTTAATACAGTCATGAAATAAAACCTGAATGTCTTTGAGTCCTTCTATCCAAGTTATATATTTTTATGCACAGTACAGGCAAGCTTGAGCACAACATGGGCGATTAGTTATTCAGTTTGAAATGTCCCAGTGTTTGCTCTATCACCCCTTTGCAAAATTATTCAGTGGTAAATCCAATGTAAGGTTGTAAGTAACACGTGCAATTATTTAATTTGTGTTTCTCTACACAGAAAAGGTATCCCAAAAGTTTGTTCAGAAAAATGATAGTAAATCATGCCTTGGACATTCATTTTATTTCTTACAGATAGACCATCCAGAAGCATTAAAAGCTCAGCAAAATACTACATGTAGCAAAAAAAAATTTAAAGGAGGACATTTTACCAACAACTAGAAACATATCTTCTAGTTTTCCCTTTAGGGTGCCTCAGACCATTTTTGGCTATTAAAAGGTCATCAGGTCTGTAGAGAGAGAAAATTGAAGAGTCAAAAAACTTCAACTGAGAGTAACTTGCTCGGAGAACTTTGGTTTTGTATGTGGCAGGAGTCCAGATCAAACACCTCTATGAAATGCTAAAGTACCAGTAATAAAAGCCCCCTTTTATACAGGTTCATGTCCAAGGGATTATTGCCTTTCTTGGTAGGCAGAAATGAGCTCTCTGGTGCCATTCCACATCAATACTTTTTCTGTTCTCCCAGATGCTCTCTTTGAGAGGTACAGGACAATAAGCTGCATCCTCCTGAGTCCCTACATCTTCTTTGGACACCATGTGGTTTTTGAAATCTGCTGATAGAGTGTATCACAGCGAGTAGCAAAGATCAGAGCTGTAAGAAACAAATGCTACCTCTTGAAAATGCCTGGATGGGAAAGAACTATTCTGCTTTTCTACCCTCATCTAATAGCAAGTGATTGTTCATAGCTGAAGCCTGACAGTGAGCTTTTCTTATTAATCACAGGGGTTTTCTCAAATAAAAGCCCCTGGGAAATCCATCATCTTCATCAGCCTTTGTTCCCTCCAGTCCACCATCACTCTGCTGGGGTTGTGTCCACTCTAACAAACCTTTAGCCAAAACATTGCCACCCAGCTCTAACTATGAGTGGAATAATAGGATGAACCACTTATTCTCTTGTTTTCTCACCTATGCAACCCTTAAAGTACAGATGGCATTCACCCTTGTATATTACTTCTCTTAAAAAAAAAAACCCAAAACATTTCCTCGTACAGTAATATATAGAAATACAGAGTAGCAGACAGATGTCCAGAAAGAACAAATAACTGTTGAAAAGAGCAGTCAGCATCACTCACTTACCTCCAACTTACTTTTTCCAACAGAAATTAACTGGCCTGAGGTCACAAAGTTCTACTTGTAAAATTTGAAGTTTCTTCTCAAATTGAGAGGTTTTGTTTATTCCTTTGGAACTTGCTTTTAAATCATGAAGATTGTTGGTTACTATGGTATGAATTCTTGAACAAAAAAATTGTATGTTGTGCATTAGTGCAGGGACTTTCCTCCCAAGCCAGAAAAGTAAGTACATGGAAGGTTATTGGTAAAATATGCAGTGAAATACAGTGCTCTGAAAACCAAAGTGCAAGAGGGTTTACAAGTATTAAACATGTCAAATTTTAAAGGTCTCTGTACTCTTCTAATAATGTAGTGGTTTAAATTTTTTTGAGCAGTTCCAAATGCTGATGTCCTAATGTTCATGTGTTCTGAGAACTGCATTTGGTTTTGTTTAGGCTGGAACTTTTTATCAGATCATCATTTTGGCCTCTAAGGTAGAACTGTGATAACTTACAGACAGCATTTCTGTAGATAAAATTGAGGAGAAATACAAGCGAAAGGGAGGAGTCCAGCCTAACCCTTTGGCATCTTGAACCACCGAACAAGTAGAGAAAAAGTCTTTTAGCAGTTCTTCTGTTTGGGGGCTTGGGGTTTTTATTCATACCAGTTTGGGAAAAAAACACCTGCAACTTTGTATTTGAAACACTGAAAAAAATGAATTTCAACAACAAAACTGAGAATAATTTGACCTAATTTATAACTTTTAAATATTGGTTTCACTGAAGTTCCTTTATTAGTATGCAAGCCAGGTTCTCTTATCATTTTACCCTGATGTTTCTGCTTTCATAAACCATATATCAAGTTGATAAAGCGAAATTCAGAACAGCCCTAGGAAAATTCAACAGGTTGTCAGCTATTTCTTAATAATTTATGAGAACAAGTGTCTCCATTACATAAATAATTCCTTTGCATTTCATTCAATTATGCTGTTATTTTGATGTTTATTATTGAGAGAAAATGTGGCTTTTGAAGGGCACAGTGAATGTTCTGGGTTGAAATATTTCTTGAAATCCAGAGATTAGTGATTTGTTATTAATAACCATCTGTAACACAGAATGTCCACATGTAGAAAAATATATTCCTTATAGAACAAGCAAGATATGATGTGAACCCAAAAGCCAAACAGAATAAGTCAGAAATTCTTCAAATACATATCCTCTTCCTGGAAAAATAGGATTTATTGCAACCCAAACTTGCCATTTACATTATGTGTTGCAATTAGTGGCAATAGGACAACTCTGACTTTCATATATGACTAAAAATAGCCAATTATTAAAAAAGAGTCTCTTCCTCATCAGTTGCATATGTAATCAGAGGACACTGGGAGCTCTGCAGTTGATGAAACCTTTGCCCACTTTTAACATTCTCCTTACTTATTTTCTCTTGAAAGGGACAGCTCATACTTTGTGCAGTCCATCCCACTGAAAACTTTGCAAACCTACTGAAATCTTTTTTGTGATTTTGTATTGATGACAAAACATGCGGGCATCAAAGATTGTATGATATATGTAACAGCAAATCTCATATAAGCTCATTCAAACAAGTCACAATTTGTTACAGCATCTACCATGTTTTGGTAGATAATTTATTTGGATTGACAACCTAAATGCAGTTAAGGACAAATGTGCAGCCTACAGTGGGAATTTCACTGGTGATCCTGAAGCTTTGAGAGAAGGGCATACAGTGACTTGGCCTATGCACAAAAGGCGTGAGATGGGGAAAGTAAAAAAATTCCTTAACAATATAATGGTGATTTTGTCTGTAATCTGATATACAATTAGTGAATCCCTTAGCCTTGTATTGTCTTAATGGTGATTAATCTGTACACAGCGTTGTTTGAGTACACATTATTATCAGTCCTTTAACTTTCTGTTGAGTTTGCATGCAAGCATAGGAAAAACACACACAAAAGCTACTGGGATTGGTTTCCTTTGAGCTCCTTACCAGTTGAAAAACAAGTTTCACCACTCTTTTTTGATTTGGATTTTCAGTATCAGCTACTTCAAGTTTGTCCTATCTGTGCAGGTGGGGTTTACCTGCTGATATTTCCCAGTACTGATTCCCATTTTATATTACTTTTGTTAAGGCTTGTGTTAAAGCAGAGGTCTTCATATGTTCCCCTTAATTCTGTTTCTAGGTGGACCATGCAGCAATGGCTTTGGCATTTTGGTGCTCTAGGTGTATGTCTCTCACACCATGGAGTTGCTACAGTAAGTTTTTCTGAATAACTGTAATCTCTAAGTTATGATATCATCTAGTATGCAATAGGAAAGAGAAAAAACTACAGGTGAAATTTGCCTGGGATGCATATATATTATTGATAGCAAATGTATTGTATGCAACTCAACAGCAAGACATTTTAAAAGTGTTTAATCCAGTCTGAAGTTTGATTCTGATTTGCTTCTAAATCCAAAAAAAGTGCAAGCTCTCTTAATGTCATCTGTCAGCTACTTTGATGACAGATGGCACAGATGAATAAGCATCTTTCAAAAGTTTACTGTCAATAGACAAAACGAGTTGTTAACTTGCATTAGTATGCTGGCAAATTTACTTCTTGATTCCTCTTGCAGTTTAGTATATGCAGCCTTGATTTACTCTTCTGTCATCATGGGTTTGTGTGTCTCTGTTCCCCAAATTCACTGCCTTAGTCAATGGCATGTTTTCTCTTGTATGATCTTTTCCAAGTATTCCTAGGCACATAGCAGATCATACCTAATGGTTTTCTGTTGCAACTGCTAAGTTCATCAGATTTCCAGATAACTGCAAGGATATCTTTGTCCCAGAACAGATCTCATGTTGGGATCCCGTTAACAGGGCATAGCTGTTGAACTGTCACACAACTGTTCCATATCACAGGTAACAGGAGAAGCACACAAAAATATGTGTATGATGACCAAAGATACACATCATAAAAGCATATTTTATGTCCCTTTAATAGTAACATTTTGTCTAGTTAATGTAGTCAGTGAAGCTGAAAGATTATTCATCATATTGTTAAATAGATGTCTAGAGCAGGCTCGGCAGACATCACTCTATCTGCCAACAGCTATATTTACAGAATCATAGAATGTTAAGTGTTGGGAGGGACCTTAAAGAACATCTAGTCCCGACAGCCCCCTGCCATAGGCAGGGACACCTCCCACTAGACCAGGTTGCTCAAAGGCCCATCCAACCTGGCCTTGAACATCACCAGGATTGGGGCATCCACAGCCTCCTTGGCCAACCTGTTCCAGTGCCTCACCACCCTCACAGTAAAGAATTTTTTCCTAATATCCAGCCTAAATTGACCCTTTTCCAATTTTTACCCATTACTCCTTGTCCTGTCACTACAGTTCCTGATAAAGGGTCCCTCTCCAGCTTCCCAGTAGGTCTCTTTCAGATACTGGAAAGTTGCTGTGAGGTCTCCACTCAACCTTCCCTTCTCCAGGATGAGCAGCCTCACATTTCTCAGCCTGTCTTTGTAAGGCAGGTGCTTCTGTCCTCTTATCAATTTTGTGGCCCTCCTCTGAAATTGCTCCAACAGTTCCATGTTGACTGATTCTACACTGTAGAGCTCTATGTTTGATCACATGAATGTCATTTATGTTTGATTTAGATTAGAGGCTGGATTGGAATTAGGGATTAGGTGACAATAGCCAGACTCCAGTTCTCCTGACATCATTCAAGGGTTTTCCCCGTGTACTGAGGACAGTATTAGGAATGCAGTGCTGTTTGCCCTGCAACTGCTAACTACAAATAGGCCATCAGCTGTACTTTAGTTGTGCCTCAGATCCACAACACTTAGGTAGTTTACAGCTGATGGAGTTGTACAACCAATGGTGAGAACTTATGTTTGCTTAGGCTGCCAGACATTGTGCATGCTGATGTGAGAGGTAATTGCCAAATCTGAATTGTTGCCTTTACTGATGTAGATAGTAATGAACTATAATTACCATTCAGCTTTCCATATGTCGTTCACTAAAGAATTTGTGTAATTAACTCCATATTTAAATATGATTCATCTATGCAAAATTAAATGTGTCTACTGGATCCAGGAACCTTAGGATTCTTCAGGATTTCAATTGCTTTGCTAATTTGTTCAAGGTAGGGGGCTATGTTAATTTTGCAATGCTTTGGATGACCTATTTCTTTATGATTTATTTATTCATAGTTTTCTGTTTATCATCTGAGAGTATACTTAGAAGAGATGTAAAATCAAACACAATTAAAAAAATTTTAGACAAAAATTGTTAAATTCACTCCAGTTTTGATACTTAGAGATTTTAAAAGTCGTAAAGGTTGATATAAGTAATTTGGGTAGCTGTTCCACAATATATATACTTTTAAATACAAAAAAACCCCCAAACAAAACCAAAAAACCTCCAACAGTTTGTAATGCTTATCTGTAACAAAATATTTAAATGGTCCCAGCTTGAAATTTAAGGTTTTGACTTTGTGAAAAGTTTTTAATCTTGGAAATTCTTACTGAATGGACAACTACTAATTTGACTAACAATGTCTCCATTCAGTCACTAAATTGTCCTTCTCAACCCAAAAGAGGGTGAAAGAACAATGAGGTGTTCAAAAAGAGAAAAAAACTCTTTCTAAAAACTGCTTAACAAACTCCGATAAAACATGTTACCTCATGGTCTTTAACCATGTGGCTACCATATGTCCCATCTTTCCCAGATCACAATATTGCCATCTTTCCCAGATCATAATATTTCCATTTTTCCTGATTGAGTTGTTCTGAGTTGACAGAGGCACATCTGTTGAGTTTTACCTTGATTTGGTACCCCTTCCACTCATACCCATACATCATATCCTGGGTTCAAATATAATATCATGGTAACTTCTCCAACAGGCATACATAAAACTTGTTGCTTAACAGTGACATTTTTGATTTGTCTCTGTGATCATGCCCCCCAGGAGGATGCAGAGTTTAGCCATATATTTCCTATGTTATGTGTAATCTATTGACAACAAAATATTACCAAAAGGACATCACTATCACAGCTTAAAGAAATGAATTTATTTCATAAGACTAGTGCACTCTTTGAACTTCATAATTGCATGCACAGTGACAGAAAATAGATTGTGTGAATTTGGAGAGCTGTATAAATATTGCAGCAGTGTTTTGTGGACTGAATGTGCTATAGGACCAATGAAGATTACAGGAGAGGTGAAGCAAATCCACTTCCAGGATCCACACATGCTGCTTTAGTGACAGGCTGAGACATATCAAATCCTTGAAAAAACTAAGTGTGAAAGTTAAATTAATTGTTCCGCCAGGACCGGTTCTATTTTTTTTTTTTTAAATCAGAAACGATGGGTAGTCCTATGATGTATGAGTATTAATAACTCATATTTTACCAATAAAGTAACAGATCAAGGATAAACACATGAACAATTCCAGCTGTTGCACAAATGATTCTTCACAGCTTTCATAAAATAAGAATAACAACTTCACCATAACAAAGATGTGTGATCCTAAAACTTTCAAATACCTTAGAAATTAAGATAAATAAGCAAAGAAGAAAACACTCCACAAATCCAGTCTAAATTGCAGAAAAATGTGCAGAGTGTTTAATTTTTTTCAAGCATTCCCAAAGGTAGTGTCAATCAAGTCACATTGAAAAGGCAGCCTCAGTAAATGTGTGAGGCATTATGTGAGTAGATTAGCAGGAATTCTGACAAACATGGAAATACTGTCAATGGTACACTGACAAGCACTGTAACTAAAAGGGGATCAGATTGAATCACTGTAGTGTGGAGTAAATTAAATTGGGGAACTTGAAGGAGACCTACCCATGTGTATATAAAGTACATTTAACAGGAGGATCTCTTACTGAGCTGTTATCTAGACACTTAGATAGGTCTTGTTGTAAACAAGAGTGCAGCAGATGACTGGGTTTATTTAAATTAAAAGTCAGAAAGAGTGAAATTCAAATGGCTGAAGCAAGGGCCAACAATGCACCTCTATTAGTAGAAGCTGCTAGTAGAAACCTTTTATGGAAAGTCTTTATCCTTCATGCATCTCATTCTGTGAGATGGGCCACCTTTAACAATTAATACTGTTGGTACCACACAGTATTGCAAATATTTGTGATTAATATGATAACGTTGCCTAAAGGTGTTTGCTTAGTCTCTGAAGGAAGTTTTGTCAAGTACATCTACCCTGAAATACAGGCACCTTTGTTACCAGAGAACAGTGAATGTGTTACCCTAGTTGGGAGGGGTGACCATCTCTCTCCATCCATTGAAGCTTTTGCCATCTCAGAAACTCCTGGGCAAATGACACACATAATGACAATTGTGTTCTTGCTGTCAGATTTGCAAATGGGTCCATAACTCGTTTCTGCTAGAAGAGTCAGCCTAAAATGCACGAGTCACAACTTGCAGCATCCCTGCTGTTTGTATTTGCTATCCTTGATAGGCTTTGCATCATTTTCTGGAGGTGAGTACCTCTTGAGACATCAAAGTGCATTGACTATCTTCTTATTTTGCTTTTCTTTTTGTGTCAGAAGCTCCTGATGATTCTGACATCAGTGTCCAGCAGTGAAGCACTTCTTTTGACTGAAGCTAAGTGTCAGGTGTACGTGCCATATGGGCACATATTTTAACTGAATGTCTTATTAGGATCTGATTCAAAAACCTTTACCAGTTGCCATTTCCTGAAGTTGCAATATTAAAAATCTGTACTTCATTGCAAACTGCTTGAATCCACTGAAAAAAATTCACTATTATGTCAAGTATATCACTTTGGGAAAAGTTAATTTGCTATACATAATCATATATCAAGATTTTTTTTTTAAGTAACATCATGTAAAAACCTAGAATCATTGTCCAGAAAAATTTGTCACAGGCAAAATAAATTAATATATTCCAAATTCACTACCCAAATGTGCTTTTTTTCCTCAACTTGATCTACAGTTTTGCACATGAAATAAAAGTTTTCCTAATATTCCTCTAAGGACACTCTAAAATATCTCTGGACCTTCTCTTATATTTCTTTTACCTTCACCTAAGTTTCATGTACTCTTTTCCACTGTTTTCCATTAAAACCTATTTTTCTCCACAAAGATCTCACCCAGGTCCAAGATGGACCCCTTACAGTGATATTAAGGTTTCAGAGTGCACTGTCCCTGACATCTCTGACTAGTCACTTCAGGTGTTTCCTGCCATGTCTGACACTCAACTTTATATCTAGAAATCATTATCCAGATTTCATTTGAGCTCAAAAAAGATTTTTACTGTACTGATATTGATGTTCTATCTTTCAACTTTCATTCCCTGCCCAGACACTGGAATGCATGTCTGAAGTCTCTTCTCTTTTCAAATGTTAACATTTTTATCTGGGGTATAGAAAATAAAAAAGAAAAAAGTCAAATACGTTGTGTGTTTGATCAATTTATTTTAGGCTGAATTGGCTTACTTTTTTTTACCCATTGTTTTTCATATAATGCTAGGGCCTCATTTTGTGAACTGTGCTACCTTATGTAGGGCCTACAACTTAAAGTTATGGACATGTGAGTTGTTTTAGGCTGAGACATCAGTCATCACTCCCTGCAACACTGCCTGCCTTTACTATGGGTTATTCCTAAGGTAGCAATGCTGGAGACAATGTCTTGTCTTGACTCGACCACTCACTTTTTCCAGCAAGGTGAGTAATTTTGCATTGTTTCCCAAATGTTTGGTTTGTGCATGAAGCTCTTTGGATAGCATTTTCTGGATGCCATCTCTGAACTTCCCAGATCCTTCAGTCTCTGCCTTGTTGAGGTTTTTTGCATTTGCAATGGTGTGCAGGGTATCAGAGAGCTATCAACCTACTTTAAAGAGAGTCTGTGTTGACACACATATCAACAATTTTCAATTGTTTTATCAAAGTCTATCTTTTAATCTTCAAAGAGTCTTTATCCAGGTTTTGGTTTCAGATCCTGCTTAGAGGTCTTGTCAGAAAGAGTTCCTGAATCCGTCAGATGTTTTTCCTTTTGCCAGTAACTCTTCTATACATTTACATCTTCTTAAAATCTGTTTTTAAAACACACTACTCATTTTTTTGCTTTTGTGTGGTCTTTGGTACTTTTCCAGGGACTGAAATAGCTGTATTGTGTCTTTTGCCTAAGCTTAACTGAAAACAATGAAAAACCTCTATTACTTCAGAAACTGCTGTTATGAGAAATACATTTCTGATTAATTTTCTTTTTGATGGAAAACTCTCTTCATCCTTACAATTAATGTTGTCTTTACTTCAGTGTTTCTGAAGAATTTAATTCACGGTGGATCCCTTAACTGTTAGAGTTGAACTAAAAATACTATTGACCTGATTTTCATTCCTACTTCACTCCAGCTTTCCAAGGTATGAGCTCTGTGCAAGTTGAGCAATCTGGCTTGTACCAGAGCCTCATACTGGCTCAGAACTTTGTCTGCATTACTTGAGGTGAGGGAAGGCAGGGAAGGTATCACCACCCTATTTGTCACTCAACTACTCTTTATCCATATGCACCTCTCTGTTCTAAGAATTTAATGCTTAAATTCTGTATCATCTCTTTACAGTCAAAAACTGTTTTGCCACTCACACCAGCAGATGCTGAGTAGATCCAAGGATAAAAGCTTGGAAGGCAATTCCCTGGGAGGATTGGACACACACTCGATCTGCACCAAGGGCAGGTTGTATTACAGGCATGAGTGGAAGAACACAGTCAAGGGACAGTGCTTGACAGGCCAGCATGCGCTTGGGAAAAACATGCTTTAGCCATGCTTGTCACTCCGTGATTATTTCTATTCAGACTCAGCTAATCTGAAAGGAAAAGCTGGATAGTTTCTCAGATACTGTACATGGCAAATTACAGCTTTGCAGAGGGTAATGCTGTGTGTACATATATTGAAAACCGGTACAGGGAAATTAGCCAGTAAATCATTATTTATTGCTAAATAAACCTCACTTCTGTGGGGTTAATGAAAATCAAGTGATGAAGTTCTGGAGATGACTAGATTCAGTCTTGTGGCAGTAAAAACATGTCTAGATAAAATTCTCTGTCTCCTTACTTTAGACTTTCGGGGTGACTTTTATAATTTTTCCATTAGTCTCATTTTTAGAAACATGTAACCTGATCCAAGCTTCAGAGCACCTAAGTGACAAATTATTGGTTTGATTTTCATGACTACTGAGTACATCAGGGTCCTACTTTTGAAAATTGTCTCACATTGAGCAATAAAATAAAGATATAAAGAGCATCTATCTTTAGATACACAACAATACATATCCAGACTCCAGCTTATTACCTGTACATTATTTTATAAGTCATATTGTTTATGGCATCAGGGTCACTCCTTTAAGAGACAATAGCTGTGAATTTCAATACTTTAAAATCACCCAATTAGAGTAGAGAAGTGATATGTTTCTCCCTTCTTCTGAAATGAAAACAAAAAATACAGAATGCCCTGTTCAAGAATCATTTAAATGCCTATGTTCATTGCATTACATTGAGCCTAAAGCCATATATATTTGACAAAGGGTTACAGGCAGGGCATTTCCTAGAAAAGTCATCAATGTTTGCAAATTCTTGGCTATTACAACATATAGACTGTCAAGGTATGCCGCGAGGGCTCATTTGTTTCTATATCCATGAGATAGTAGTGAAATATCTTATGTACATTCTTTTTCTGCAGGGTTTCTCCACCTTGCAGCATATTTGCTGATTACTATCAAGTGGAAGAGGCAACTTAGAAGTGAGATCTCTTTTGTGGGTCTGTATTGTCAAGGGACACCAAGAAACAGAGGTGGGAACTCCAATATAACAGATAAATCTGAATATGCTTATTCCATGGCTTCTCATCTCTTTTGTCATAGAGGAAGACTGAAAATCTGTTTCTACATATGTTTCCCATTGAATTCAAGACCTGGTAATGCATAAACCATAGCGTAATTTTTTTTAAGTCACTATTGCTTATCACAAATCAATGAGAACAACTGTGTGTACTCTCCACATTTTAGTTGATGTATAAACAGAGCAGTGGGGTTAATTGTGAAAACTGTTTACTTTTGAGGGGGGAATAAAACCCACTCAGATGCTGACTTTTTTCAAGCTGTGAATTTTTTTTCCTCCATAGCACATATGCCTTGCTACAATCTGGCAAACATACCCATAAAAAAATCAAACACAACCCAGATTTGTTTTTTTTTACAGCTTGCAGTAAAAACTATGAATTAATGTAAATTACATATAGCTTATCCTCTCTATAAAAGTATCAAAATGGCACATTAAATATTGGCCCCAAGACTGTGCTGGCATATGTACCTAAAACTAGTCACAAGCAAGGAAAGGAAGCATGCTCAGTTTGAATGAACTTTACAGTCCAATAAAACAGAAATCTGGTTTAATAATATTTCACTTATGTGAGAAGTAATGTGCAGGGCCAATAGCCTAAAACTTACATTTCTCTACTGAGAGCATTGTTATTAAATATAATACCTGCCAAGAACTCTCCCAGTTGTATGCCCAGGGTTTCTCACCACTGTTTTCTCTGCAATAATGTCCTCTCATATTGATTTATGTACATTTACCTAGTTCCCCAAGGGTCTCCAAACCTTTGGACATGAAATAAATCTGGCATTTTGGCAAACTACAAGGGTTTGAATGAGTCGATTTTTTTGGTATGTTTCTTGGCCTAAATGGTAAATAGACCAAATATTAAAATACATATTTTATAGTACATTACTCACTTAAGTTTTGAGCAAGTCCTGGAAACATTTCTCCAGCACTGTTTAATTCCTGCCTATTCTGGAACTAAATGATGCTGCAGAGCAGAGTTGGATCACACACCTGAGAATGATATGGTTTGCTAGGACCTCTCTAAGCTACAGTGCCAAGCAGAGGGAGAAGACAAAGCTCTTCTCAGAAGACAGCTCTGGAAAATGCAATGAAAAAGAGAAATGAGACTGAGACAAAGCTTCATCCTGACCTACTGAGGTGTTTTGCCAGTTCAACTGAGAGGCAGCCCAGCAACAATCTGACCAACTGTGCTACCTCCAGCCTCCCACCTCTCATTATAAATGAACCAATCATTCTCCTGGGATAGTGGAGGTACGTGATATTCCATGCATCCATAAGTCTGGGGAGTCACGGTAAGCACATTTAATAACACTTTGCAAAAACAAAATTACTGGATTCAGTGGTGTCGTGGATTTACACAGGAAGGGTCAGTCTTGCAAGTGACCTATGGTGCAGGAAGCAGTGCACCTTGCTTCCTGGGAAACAGAGCCAGTGACCAGCTAGTTTTGAGTATTGATGGGTATATAATTCAATTAAAAGTTGTTCTGCCTCCAGGAAAAAAAACATATTTAAGAGGGATACACCTGAGAAAAAACCCTCTTTCCTGTCCTGTTGCTGCCAGAGAAGCAAGTCCTGTGCTTCTCTCTCTGGTAAGACTGGGCCCTTGCCCTCCCCCCCACCCCCCCGAGGGGGAAGGGGGGGAGGTTTGGAAGGGAGTTTGCAGCAGCAGTGCAGCTGAACGTGGGGGAGGACCCGGCCTGAGCTCTCCGGCTCCAATGCAGCTGGGCAAAACATTCCAACT
>VZTJ01000298.1:386098-534563 GCA_013397795.1 Orthonyx spaldingii
TCTGTTAATAAACTTTCTTTATATTCTTTAAAGTTTGAGCCTGCTTTACCTACTCCTAATCCTTATCTCACAGCAAAATGAAATAAAATCTGATAAGTGTGCTGGCGTTTAGCCAGAAACTCAGGTGAACGAACTCAAACCACTACAAGTTGAAATCATAAAATCATGGAATCACAGAATGGTTTGGATCACAAGTGATCTTAAAGATCATCTAGTCCCAAACCTTGCCACAGGCAGTGACACATTCTACTAGACCAGGTTGCTCAAACTCCCATCTAACCTTGCCTTGACCACTTCCTGGGATGGGGCATCCACAGCTTCTGTGGGCAAGCTCTCCTAGTGCCTCACTACCCTCACAGTAAAGGATTTCTTCCTAATGTCTAATCTAAACCCACCTACTTCCAGTTTAATGCCATTACCACTTGTCCTTTCACTACCTCCCCTCGTAAAAAGTCGCTCCTCAATAGTCATGTAAGGGTTTTTCTCTATCAAGTGTTTCCCAAAATACAGTCATAAAGGAGCAAACTTAGTAGTAGGACTAACACAATAATGTTAAGGAAAGAAAATTACAAATCCATTAATATTTGAGCAAAATATTCTATATAAACCTAAGAAGCGCTCAATTGCTTATGTGACTGCAAAATATTTCTTTTCCTCCTGTTTCCCTTCTGCATCTAGGGGCTCCCTACCAGGAAGAAAGGGCTGTGACACTACTTGCTATGTGAGTATTTCAACAATTTTGCAATGTAATTTTGGGTCCCAGGTCACTAGCTACATCTGTATATAGAGAAGAACAGTCTGTCTTCTTGTGATTCCTGCCTTCCACATCCTCTCCTGAAAGTCATGCCTTACCCTGAGTTTTACATTCCTAATGAAACCCTTCATCCCACACAGAGCTCAGCATCTTACTACTTCAAGCAGCTGTAAAATTTTCTGACATAGCTTCTTTTTGCAGTGGCCTCAAAATGTTATGACCTAAGAGCTGTTTGATCTTGTCAGCCACATTTCTCAGTCAGTGGCTACAGATCTTCAGCTTTAGATTCTCCATGTTACCCAGCAGGGAGAACGGACACGCCTGATTCCTTCACCAATATTTAATGGAACTGAAACTGAAGTTTCTTCAGTTGCTGTTGCTTTTACAGCAGTGACGTTTTCTGGCTTAGTGGTCCAGTGGATAAGGTAATGAACTGGGAGTTACAATGAAAACCTACGTCTCTGAATCCTATTATTTCAAATTACCTTATATTTTTTGTGGGGGAAGGAACACATGGTGTGGAATTCATTAGCTGTAATTAAATCATCTAGAATTTGGTGTCTCACTCTGAATAATAATCCACAGATTTCTTTAGCAAGCAATGGAGGCACATAAGCGCCTACAGGGCAATTCATTTCCTAGTAAAATATGTCTACAATGGGTCCTGTAAGCAGTTCTGTTCATTAGCCAAGGGAACCCATCATGGTGAGCCTAGACTTAGACATGTGATTTTTAGAAATCTAAATTTCCTCAAGATGACTTTGTTACATGGTAATTCAGGAAATATTTGGAATTTGTAAAAATGTCAGCACTTTCCATTTCTAGCTCTTCATTTCCCTCCTTAAAAAAAAAAATAATTGAAACGTTGTTAAGATTCCACATTATCACTGCAACTATATTCTCTGCTTTAATAAAAAAATGTCATCATGGTGCTGCTTGGTATGACAAGTTTTACATTTTAAAGCCCAGCATTTTTAACCTGCAAATTGCTCATATTGAAAAGACTAAAGCTGGTGGAAACATAAACTAAACCAAGTAAACGCAGGAAGATGTGTTACACTGAAAGAGCTTTGAATATATGGAATAAATAACCAAAGACAAGACTGAGGCTGAGAAGTGTAAGTGAGTTTAAGAGAGCCTCATATTTCCTTCTTCAGCACAAAAGGGGTCAAGTCATAGAGTGAAAAGACAGGAAAGTGGGATTAAGGTACAGCAAAAAAGCAGACATGCTGGGCCAGATAACTTTTTCCTGTTTGTAAATTCCATGTTTTCAACGGAAAATTAAGTGACTACACAGATGGTCTGTGTTATTCCCACATCCTTTGAAATTCAGTTTCCAAAAATATCACCTTGTTCTGTATCCTCTCATGTAGTATAAAGTGCATACACTCTTTTCCAACATGTTCACATGCATTTTTGCTGTCAGGAATGGTCTATTTCGTTAGCCACGATCATGGAAAAATTTGTGTAAGAAGGGGAATATAAACATTAATAGCATCAAATTCTGCTGCTAAGATCTGTGTGAGAGAAGGCTGCTGGTGTCTCAGTCACAGTGTTCACATTAGTATGCAATTTGGCCCCAAAAGAATAAATCTTTTGGTGTTGAGTCTGCTGTATTTTTGGTCAGTGCTGTTCTGGAGTTCTATGTTGGTCTAGAAAAAAAAAGTTCCCTCTACCTGCATTACCAAAACTGTCTGAATGCCCTAGCTTGGATACTAAGCAAACTAAGTAACCTGTTAAGCATGGGGAAACATTACGTACAGAATGGAACATACAGTTTGGGTTGATTTAGAAGGAATCAATCTATTGCATACCACAACAGTTTTGCAAATGGATTTAACATGGAGCATCTCTATCCTGCTGGTCCAGATCAAAACGTTCATGAAGATGGACTCTTCATTCCCAAGTTCATGCTTGACTACCTCTTATGGTTTCTGATTTGCTCCATCTTACCAGACACTGCTTCACTATGGAAAGTGTTTTTGGATATTGTTTGATTTTCATAACATCCTTAAATGAAAGGAACAGAAAGCACTTAGAAAGTCCAAGTTATCCTACAAAAAAGTCCCGTGTTTGGGTTGAGCTGTGCTGCTGATCTTCTCAAACTGATTACTTGCAACAGAACCAGTCTCAGAGCTCAGAGAAGTCTGTACCAAATTCATTCAACAGTTTCTTCTCTGGAATCAGAGTAGCCACCAGATTTCCCCTTCACTGTCCATTCTCATGGCATGAATGAGAAGGAAGCATGTTCCTTTCTGATAGCACAGACCTGAGGATGTATGCAGTTTATGACCAGTAGGAAAAGACCTAAAATAACAAGAACTTAAATCAAAAATTATGTAATAAGATTTTCCATCTGATAAGATTCCTTGCAACTGCTTCTCTTTCTCCCAGTGTCAGCATTTCCTTTTGCTTTTCCTTCTAAATCATGAAACGAGATACACATTTGTTTTCACCACCCCGTAGGATATACAAATACAGACCACTACCTCACCCTTCTACATAGTTTAGAAAATGCTTTGTAGAAATTATGCACATAGAGGAACTCAGTGCTGTGTTCTGTCTGCATTTGGGTCCATCGTCTCCCAGTAATAGTGCCACATATTTTTGCATCCTACAGTACTCTGTTTTCCAATGGCACCCTTATTGCTTAAGAGGGGAAATCTTGGCAATAGGAACCAGATTTTCTGCTGTGTTTACAGCAGCAAAGAGTTGTAGTGAGGTGTGGTTCCCAGTTCCAGACAGTTACGGGCAAGGGATCAAAGCTCCAGTAATGCCCTGTGGAGAAGGAGGACATGGCTCTACCTTTGTTGCTCTCAGACTTAATGTGTGTGGTACATATTCAGAGATAAAAGAGCCTGAAGAAATCTATCATCTGATTTCCTCCACAACCCTCCTTCTCTGCCCTTTTCTAAGGAGGGGACACCAAAACATATGTTTTTTGTATTGAAGCATGTTCAAAAGCAGCGAATGAACCGAACACCAGGGAAACTGGGAGTCTTTTGAAGGTTCTCACTTCCTTAACAGACTGACTTTGGAGTCTGGGAGATTGTTCTTTAGCAAAGCTTGCACAACATGAAAGAAGAACCAGGCCCTGATTAGTCTTTTCCCACAAAAGTCCTAAAAATAATAAAGTAATGAGAGTAAAGGCAGTCTGTAAACTCTAACCTAGTAAAGTTTATAAAAGATGCTAAATAATGCTTTAAAAAAATAATAAAAACCCCACAAAACCCCCTACATAACCACTGAATTCCATAAAATAGGATTTCACCTTTGTTGTAATTCAGCCATACTTCATACAATCTCCAGAAATTTAAGGACACAATTTGTGGTTTTTACCGGTCCTAAGGGGTACATCAGAACTCATCTCTGTGAAAAATCATGGACACGTTTCTGAGTGCAATTCTTGAAGTAGAATGTTTTAAAGTTCAGAGCAATTCATACATCTGAGGATGATACTATACACAAACTATGTTTTTACATTTGTTTTGAAAAGGAAAATTGCTACCAAAACCTATCCACAACAAAGAAAATCAAATGCGAGTGATAAAAATCATATCTAATTAAAGACGCATTGCATACTCTCCTGTTCCCCTCACAAAATACAAAACATTTTAGTCTGAGATGAACATTTGGCTATGTTATCCTGCTCTGAGGTGACTAAGCAATTAAATTTGTTCTTTCACACTGTCACTTTCTTTTCTTAATACATTGTCTCTGCCATGGTGACTGCTCAGTGTTTGCTGGTGCACCACATGGTGCTCCACAGGATGCTGGTCTTGTCAGAAAGTGAGGCACACAGTGGCATCATGAATATTTGTACATTAAACTGTAGTTTTCTTGGCCCCAGACACCAGTACTGCTAAGAAGTTGTTCTAGCTATTCCTGCAGCTTTCTCTTCCCTACATTTGTGTGCAACTGGGAACACAAGGGGTTAAGTGACACTGCTCATACCATTTCTGTCTCGGTGGCAGGGCAGGAGGTTATGCAGCAGGGATCTCATAGGAAGGTGAATACTTCTCCTAATGAGGTGAAGCTGATGGCTCTAATGCAGTGGAACAGCTGCAGCAGGCTCTTTCCCAGTTTAAAGTCACACTGAGATCAGTTTCAGCACATGGCAGCTCTGTTTTCTTCACACATTATAATTATGATTGATTTGCAAAAGATGTAAAACATGTTACCTTTTTACAACAAGAGCTTTAAGGTTGTGAGGCACTGAGGAAGGGGTTTCAGTGCTGTTCCAGTCAGGACCAGCTCCCTTCCCTCTGCTCAATCTTCTCCTAGGATGACAAGGTCAGTTTCCACTTTTGCTGCATTCTTCTGAAAGTGCTGGGAGATCTGGGTGTTGGGAGGGACCAGGAATCCTAGTTCCAAGTTTTACAATAATGCAAACACAATCTGCCTGCTTCGAATGCGCATCATGTATAAAACACAGACACGAGAGACTTGTGGCTTTTCTGCTTCATTATTAAGAATTCTACCAATTTTCCATTAATGGCCCTATACCATAGTTAGACATCACAGCAGATATATGCACATGATTTGCTGCCGGTAATACTCAAACTGTTTCCCTCAAAGCTTAAAGTTCAACACAAAATTCCTGATTCTCCAGATTAACCATCTGGCTCTGTCACAGCTGTGCATCCCACTGCCTGGACATGTAGATCATCTCCCTCTTCTGGGTTCCCAGGGGTCAGGAGGTGCCCACAAGGCACATGTTGCACTCGTGTGTGCAGGGATCTTCTGAACTAGTCTGGATATCTGAGCAAAAGAGAGGTTAGCAGAATTCCCACACAGATGTTGGGTTTCTGGAGGGAAAGCAAGCTGGCTTTCAGTCAGCCTGCAGGCTCTGTGGAAGTGCTCAGGACATTACCTGTCCACAGAGACATAGAAAAGAGCTTGTAGAAAATCATCGGTTCTTAGTTCTGTCTTAATTAGTCTGTAGTTTGAGCAATTATTATATCTGTTGTGAATGATGTAATTTTAATGTAGGAAGCTTTTTCTTAAAAAATCCCAAAAACAACAACAAAAAAACCCAAGAAAAAACCAAACCAGAGCAAAACCAAAAACCAACCAACCAAACAAAAACAACCATAAAAAACCACCAAGGAAAGGAATCAGTTTTGGCAAGTAGCACAAGCAAAATGCAAAATACATCCATTGTAAAAAAAAATTCAAATTATTATTCAGTCTTTAACTATGTGATCATGAAAAGTGCCCAGGGTACAGAACAAGCAGAGCAGAAAGCTTCAAGAAAAGAAATGATAATTTGCTTTCCGGTGTGTAAGCATCAGATTAGGCCAGGACACAGGAATTTTCCCTGCCAAATCATTTCTCAGTTTGGACAGCTTAATTCTGGCAGCTCCTAACATTTTCTGATTAGATACTGCAATTTGAACACTCTTTTATTATAATTTCTATATGTACTTTTGCATAAAATGTATTGTCTGCATAAGGATACCTGCTTTGTGATTTAGCAAAGAGGCTAATTTTCCCTTTAAATTATAAGACAAAATAATGACATTGCTGGTATATTAAAAACCACAGGCAGCATACATCCAACTTATTATGACACAGTTTTGTCAATTGCTAGGCTCAGTGGTGTTTCTAGATGTAATGGCAGAGTTCAAAAAATATTGTTAGGAATTTTTGAGGGAGATAATAAATAAATTATAACTAATAATAATGTTTTCAGCAAATTGCTGACACTTAAAGGAATAAAAGCTGTCGAGCCAAATTGAACCATATGTTTTTCAAAAAAACAATATCACAAGTGGAAACTCTATTAGTATCTCTGTATGTTACTAAGACAGCAGGAATTGTTCTGCAACTAGAAGTATTTGCTGTATTAGATTAGTTTCAGTTATGTACAGAAATATGCACAGGTATCCAACATGCACTGTCAACTGTAGAAGCTAAAACAGTATCTCCATCTATAGTTATATTTAGTATTTTTTGCTATGTCGGTTACTTTCTTTACAGTTTTAGTGTTGCTGGAAAACAATTGTGAAAGAAGGGAGAAAAGTGCATTGGTATTATCTCCTTTTCAACTTCACAAAGAATCAGAAATATGCAGTAACATCAGAGGGATTTAAAACTCCAAATGCTTTCAGAAACCTAATTCTGTGAGATTGTCACTATCTTTTAACTTTCCTTACAAGTTGGTAACTCAGTTGTAAATTGTCCTATAGCTGAAACCTTGTTCAGCTTTAAATGGCATGTAAAGGTGATGGTAGTTGTAAAGAGTTTTCCTGAGAGAAGAAGCAAATGAAGGTATTGTACCCCAGCTGTCATCCTGGGCCTAGAGGTGGGCTCAGAAAATGTGTATGATGTATTGCTGCATAATGAAACTGAAGGCTACAATTTGGAATAGCCCTGGCAACTAGATTCTAGGATATTTCCTCTGTTCCTTCACACCAACTGACAAGGGCACAACAGAAGAGATAGGAACCAGGACTCAGTCTTTCATCTGAATATATCAATTTTGGTTTTTCCTACCTCATACTGTATGTCTCCCTCCTATTAGTATGTTGACATCATATGACAACAAAGTAATTTTATCATAATTTTGCTAGTATTTCAGATTGGAAGCCAGAAAAGATGCATGAGTCTCATCAGTTGCACGGACAGCTCTCAAAATGCTCTCTGCAAGAATAGACCAAGGCAGACTGAGTAAACAAGAAGATGTGATAAATCCCAAGCAATATATAGCTTGCTCTTGTGTTTCTGCTCTGTACAAGTCTTTCAGTGATGCTTACTTTGTCATGTCTATGAGAAAACCAAACCTACCAACCTACAAAAAACAGATAGAAGAGAAAAAACTACATTTTGTTATAGGTAACTGAACAAAGCTACTGCATGCTTTCAAAAGAGCAAAAATAGTTCCCATAGCTTGTGGGATGAATAGAAAGAATGCAAAGCTATTTCTGATTGTTCTGCTGAAATCCTGATCTCGCAAAACTCCTTAAGGACTGACATGGTGATGTCAGTCCATGTTATTTCACAAAGCTTTAGTAAATTAGTTGGATGGAATTTATGCTTTCAGAGAAAGACAGCCAAGTCTGAGCCTGGATTATTGTAGCTAAGTACAAAAATGGTCATGTTTTGCCTATATAACCCTGGTTTTGTTGAAAATATCCTAGATGCACACAGAAAGGTCTCTCCCCCTGGATGCTGTGTGATTCAGTGAAGCCTGATGCCTCACTGAACTCTGGAGCCTGCGGAGTACAGGAAGCCTCAAGCAGGGCAGGATGAGCACTGCTGGGCAGCTCTGAGGAATGGGGTGGGCTCAGACAGACAACTCCCTGCTGGAACATCAAACTCTACTGGTGAAGCTATCACTGCAGTGAGGCCAGGAGTCTTGGTGACTATCAGTTTTTCACTGACTTTATATTAAGATAATATATCACTGCTAAACTATAAACAGCTTTTCCAGATTAGCCCAATATTAAAGGAAAACACCTTCTAAGAAATTGCAAAAGAAACATTAAATACCTTGGAGCAGTGCAAGACAAGAGTTCACTGTTGCTTTTAATACAACACCAGAGCTCTATTTTCTCTCCTTTTCTATGCTTAAATTTAGTAACATTGCAAGAGACTGTCATAATTTTGCTGATGCAGAAGTCCTTGCCATCCCTTCTTTTTGTCCTGGCTAAGCTACTGCAGAGATTCGTTCCTCACTAATGCCTCTGCATGCACAATTAACAGCTGATGCAGAATTCCCTTGCCTGGTCTCTGCTGGCATTGAATAGCTACAGCTCATAACTCCAGACCTGGCTCTGTTATACTGCTGGTTGTTAATCTGAGCTCATATTAGTTTCAAGGTGTTCTTGCTACATTAGGAAGACCTTTCATCTAATTCTGACAATTCTTGGACTCCGCTTTTCCACAAAACTCTACTTTCCCCCAGTTGCAGACTGCTGGCTTCCACTCCCGACATAAAGGATAACTGAAGACTGGTAACTGGCCCTTTAGACAACGTTTTCTGCCATGGCTAATGCCTGGGTGTTCACAAACCCTTGGTCTCTTCAGTGCCTGCAGGAAATTTTATTATGGGAAACAGATGCAGGACAGCTGCCTATATCTTTGGTACTGCTCTGCCATTGCTAGTTTAACAGACTGTCAAGAAAATATTGTCAAAAGAAGTCAAGTCAGCTTCAATTCTTCAAGCGAATTGTCCATTTTCCATCTTTGTCATTGTAGATTACAGCTTTTGAGAACATTTAATGATGTGTGGGTGTAACAGGGCAGTCAACATGATTTAGTTGCTGTTGAAGGGGCCTTATTTCTACTTCCTTTACAAACTACTTATTTCCATCTTCTGTTGCAAACAGAGGTATAAATATTATCAGAAATCAAGCAGTTAATGACATCTCACAAGAATTCATGATTTCTCATAGACTTCCTGCCACTCTCCCAGGTGAAATTGTACAGGTAGAGATGCAATCATATGGGAGAAATTAAGAGGGAAAAGTAGAGGGGGGTGGACAGAAAGCAAAATACTAATTTTAAACCTTTTGGAGACTCTAGCCCTCATTAGCATTCCTATGGGTTTGGATTTTTTCCCCAAGGGCAGGAAAAGGCCAACACATTAAAAGTTTTTAGTCTTCTAATCTAATTTAAGGGACTCTTAGCAACAGACAAATCTCTCCTAATTGTCTCTAATAAGTAAAGTAACATGAGAACCAAACTCTGTTGGAGACATTCCAAGAATTTTCATTTCTTCGTTTCTGCCTTCTCCGTTACGATGGTAATTTCTTTTTATCTGCTCTTAATTTGTACTGATTACTTCCCTTACAAATTAGAGCTGTACTTTTACTGGCTGCATGTCAGTTTCTTTATAGTTATGGCTCTGAAAAGGTTTTAAAACCAAATCCTCCTAGGCTTTGTTTTGAGGTTTTGTTTGTTGGCTTGCAAGAGAGCACAGGCAGCAGAAGAAGGCTCTTCCTCAGAAGTGCAGGGAGCCCTGCAAAGTCCTTCTGCTCTCCTCAGGAATCCTGGTGACAGCTCCTGGGCCCAGTGCAAACTGACAAGGAATGCTCTACCTTTTCTAAGGATTCAGAAATCCTTATGCATTAAATGCTTTGTGCGTGCACATACGTAAAATGAAGTCATTATATGATCCATGTCCACTGAATCCATATGTTTTAACTCCATGCTCTCCTTTGACTTCTTAGGCAGGCCCTGCTGGTTGGAACCCAAACATTTCTGTTTGGTTTATTTGCAATTTTTACCTTTCTGCTCACATAGTTATAATAATCTTGGATTGAGTACATTCCGACTAGTGAACTCCAGGGCATATTTGCCAAAACATCACTGTTGTTATTTTCCAACAGAAATTCAGATGGGATTGAAATCCTTTAGGCCTTTAATGAGTTTTCAGCATTATCTGGGCCTACAATAATTCTCCAGGGTTCAAGAATTGAAATAATTATTGCCCTCAATCCATTTGATGTTTTAAAAAAATTCAGATATAATTATTTCCTCAACTGTCTGCACACAGCTATTCCTGTGGAGATGTAGATTTTCTGACCTTGGTCCAGACATTATCTCTTACTATGAATAAATTTACTCAGAAAGCTGCTCACTAAGGGAGCACCATCACCCCAATTTGTCTTGACTGGCATATGTCTGTTGAAAACTTCCAGAAATTTAGCCTGAAATTAATGCTAAGTTACAGATATTTAAGGAATTACATCAGTGCTAGTGGAATGCAAGAAATAGAGTATAAAAGCTAGCATTTGTGTTTGAGGGTAGCTACCCTTTTTATTTTAAGACTTTTCAGTGAAGAATCTGTCAGGACAGCATATAAAAAACATGTAGAAATGTCCAAACCTATGTTGTTTGAACCAAGTCTTCTTTTTAACATGTCAATATACTGCTTTGGTGGAAAATGTGTCAGGTAGACTATAGCAAGTGCATGAAGTTCATGAGGTGGTAGAAACAAGCATTTCAGAGAATCACAGAACATGCTGTTTTGGAAGGGACCCACATGAGTCATCAATAGTCCAACTCCTGTCCCTGCACAGGACACTCCAAGAGTCACACCATGTGCCTGAGGGTACTGTCCAAATGCTTTTTGAGCTCTGTCAGGCTTGGTGCTGTGACCACTTCCCTGGGGAGCCTGTTCCAGTGTCCAACCACCCTCTGGGTGAAGAACCTGTTTCCAATATCCAGCCTAAACCTACTCTGACACAATTTCAGGCAATTCCCTCTGGTCCTGTCCCTAGTCACCACAGGAAAGAGATCAGTGTCTTCCCTTCTTTTTCCCCTCACAAGGAACCTGTAGACAGCTATGAGGTCTCTCCTTGCCCTTCTCCAGGCGGAACAGACCAAGTGACTTCAGCTGCTCCTCATATGGCTTCCCCTCTAGGCCCTTCACCATCATCATTGCCCTCCTTTGGATACTTTCTAGTAGTTTAATATCTTTCTTATTTTGTGATGCCCCAAACTACCTCCAGCACTCGAGGTGAGGCCACCCCAGTGCAGAGCAGAAGAGGACAATCCACTCCCTTGCCCAGCTGGCGATGCTGTACCTGATGCCCCCCAGGACACGGCTGGCCCTCCTGGCTGCCAGGGCACTGCTGACTCAGATTCATCTTGCCATCAACCAGGACCGTCAGATTCCTTTCTGTGGCACTGCTCTCCAACATCTCATTCCCCAGTCTGTACATGCATCAAGGGTTATCCCACCACAGGTGCAGAATTCAGCACTTTCCCTTGTTGAACTTCTTACAGTTAGTGATTGCCCAGCCCTCTGATTTGTTAAGGTCCCTCTGCAGGACCTTTCTGCCTTTGAGGGAGTCGACAGTTTTGAATCGTCTGCGAACTTGCTTAGTATCGCTTGCAGTCCTGCATTGTTTATGAAGATGTTGAAGAGCACAGGGCCAAGGATGGAGCCCTGTGGACCCCACTAGTGCCAGGACACCAGCCTGATGTCACCTGAGTCACTATAACCCTTTGTACCTGACCCACGAGCCAGTTGTTCTCCCATCGCATATGTGTTTATCCAGCTCTGTGCTGGACATTTAGTCCAGAAGGATTCTGTGAAAGACAGTGTCAAAAGCTTTACTGAAATCCAGAAAGACTACGTCAACTGACTTCTCTTGATCCACTAGGTGGGTTGCCTCATCATAGAAGGAAATCAAGTTTTATAAGCAGGTCTTGCTTCTCATGAAGCCGTGTTGTCTGTGACCAATGACTGCCTTGTCTTTCAGGTGTTTTTCAATACCTCCCAGAATAATCTTGCCCATAATTTTACCAGGCACTGAAGTGAGACTGACAAACCTGTAGTTTCTGGGGTCCTTCTTCTTCTTGCCCTTCTTGAAAATCAGGACAATGCTTGCCAGCTTCCAAGTCAGCTGGGACCTCTCCAGATTCCCAGAACAACTCAGAAATCATCGAGAGAGGCTTTGTGATGACACCAGCTAGCTCTTTGAGGATTCTTGGGTGAATGCCATCAAGCCCCATAAATTTGTAGAGCTGGAGCAGAAGTTCCTGCACAATTTCATAGTCAGCTGGAAGTTGATCATTCTTGCAGTCGTGGTCCTCCAGCTCAGGGCACTGAGGGGACTTTGATCCATCATCGATGTTGAAGATGGAGGTAAAGAATGCCATGAACACCTCTGTCTTGTCCCTGTCCCTGTGTGTGGGGTGACCATCATCATCCTGTAATGGGCCAATGTTATTTTTACACTGCCTACTGTCATTAACATATTGGAAAATACTCTTTTTATTGTCCCCCACAGTTCTGACAGCTTCAACTCCAGCTGATCTTTGGCCCTATGAATTTTCTCCCTACAGAGGTAAACAGCATGTTTGTATTCTTCCTCTGTCACCTGATCTTGCTTCCATTGGGCATACACCTGCATTTTTTGCCTTATTTCCAAGAGAAGATCCCTGTTCAGCCAAGCCAGCCTCCTGCCTCGCCTGCCTGCCTCCTGTACCTTTAGGAAGTGATGTTTAAAAAGTGACTAGCGCTGATGAACCCCACCACCTGCAAAAACATTTTCCCAGGGGACCTTACTCACTAACTCCCTGAATAACCTGAAGTAATCTCTCCTCATGACCAGAGTTGAGGTTTTGCTGGCACTTTTCCTCACATCAACAGAGATTTTAAACTCAATTTCTTCCATGGCTGCTGTGAACACGAGGGCTGCCAATCACTTCACTTACAAGATCCACTCTATTGACTCCAGTTAGAATTTTTTTTTTATTTCAGTTAAAAGATCTGGGGCCTTTGAGGTTCAGTCTAGACCATATTCAATATTACATGCTTTTGTTTTTAAGCATCTTGAATTGATGTAGATAAACTAAGAACAGGAAAGAGTCTGACACTGGAAAAATTTTACAACTCATTACTGGAAGAAGTGCAAGTGTCTCCTATTTAACTGTTGTTCAATTCTCTCTTCAGAAAAAGGAGAGAATGAGAAATTTTGCTCATATCCTTATCTATTTAAAACTAATTTATTTTAATCATACTGGCTGGGTTCAACCTTTTTATTGCTTAATCTACATTTCATGGTTTTTATAATACTAATATCTGTCCAGTTGCTGTCTGAATCATCTACATTTTCTTATTTTATTTATTTTCACTGGATCAATATTACTTCAGTAAAGGTCACTGCAATATATAAATAAAGAAAAGCAACATCACTACTTTACTTGATCATATTTAAATGATCATAGATAAAAAATTCCTTTGTAATCATGGAAAAGTCCTTTGTTACTTTTCTTACTTGTTCAAACATATAGTTTCGCTTTAAACTCAGGCAATGTATCATGAAGTTATGTTAAATTGATTATTCACCATTTCAGTTTTCTGAGCTACTTACTGGTTTTTAAAATGCAATCCTTCATGTTTCATATGTAACCAGAATTCTTTCTCTGGCATATTGACCTTCCTTTTCTAGGCATAGGACTTCAAATCTACTTCTCTAACTCATCATGATAATTTGATGAGTTTTTTGTCAACTTCACGATTCCATCTTTTAAAGTTCTACTATTTCTTAAATATGAAGGGTATTTCCCAGATCTTTGAAAAGTGTAGGAATGTATTAACCATTATGTTACAAGATTGTAGGCAAGATAAGTTACAGGATGTTTCAGATACTGAACAATTCTTATTGCTTAAACTATAAAATTCCTACAGTACTATGTAAAATAAAAATTCTAATCTATAATATATATATATAAATAGAAAAATACTCCGCTACCATATATAGGTACCTATGCATATGTGCATGCATACACACTTTTCCAAAATAGAAAAAAAATACCTAAACAGGATTCCATCAGGCAAGAGAATTCATAAACTTTGTAGCTTTTAGTCATAAACCTGTTCCTCATTCTTTAATACAATCAATAAGAAAGATACTTTAGACATCAAATTATCAGTGAATCGCTAGGTCTAGCAGGAGATGTTGGTAGGCAAGTCATGTCCTTATTTGAAAGTCAGACGGTTTATCATAAAATAATTAAGAAGGCAGTGTTCAAATGTGAGGGATAGATCTGTCACCTCTCTGTGAAGAGATTTTGCATGCTTTTGGCCAAAACTATGAAACATTTGATGTAGCGGTCACCCAGCCGGTGGTGGAGCTGCCAGCTGGGTCACCCGTGGCGTTCGAGGCTGCAGCTCAACCTGCCTTTTCAGTGGGGATTGCAGATTGGGTAGATGACACCTCTTGGGACAGTGAGCTCTGAGAGGTAGGCAAGTTGAGGCAGTCTCCTGCCGTGGGCTGCTGTACAGCTAGGTACCGCCCCCTCCCCTCTCTCCTCGTAGATGGTTTAGATGTTCATATAGTTGGTTTATTATTCATACCAAACTGGAATGTTCTGAAGTTCTGTTCTTCCCATTGGCTTATTTACATATGTCCCTCCTACGTCTGCTGCTTATTGGATACTGTCATCTCCCGTCATGTACCCCATTTGTCCTGTCCCTTGTTCCTCCCCTNAGCCCCTGCCCCCCCCGGGGCAGGGAATAAACTCTTGGATTTACACCACGGGCGAGTCCTCCTAATCCTTTTGTTGTCTCTGCGTCGCATCCTCACCATCTGCTGCTGCTAGCCCCAGCCTGGGCTTTGAACAGCCTCGGAGCTGCCGCGCGAAATATAAAGGCACAGCCTTGTCGCTGCACACGCTCTTGCGACACGCGAGATCCGGGCACACGAGGACATTGCAGGCCTTTGGCCAGCCGGGCGGCCAAGCGGCCAGCGACAATTTGAAATGTGTCTGTTACTGGAATTTGGAAATGGATGAAGAATAAAACATAATTTATTCTAAGACAAGAAATTTTCTTCTTCCCAAAGCCAACTTTTGGACTTCATACACTTCCTCTAAGTGAAATCATTGTCAGCTGGAAAGAAAAGAATTGAGGGATATAACATGAAATGAGATTTTCCCATTTGTTCAAGGAAAGACTCACAGATCAGACCTGTTACTATGCTTCATACTTGAGAAGTGCATTGTTTCTTTTAGGAGAAATGATGGGTTCAAAGCTTATTCCAACCTACTCCTATTTAAAAATTGTAAAATCCTTGGATACAATTTTAAAGAGTTATGGATGGATAAAATTGATGCCTCCTCAGTTCATGCTTACATATTTATACAAAGGGTACATTTAGTATTTGTGTCTTTCTCAGCACAGGCTAGGGGTTTGTTTTATTCATAGTGTTCAACCTCCCATTGCAAGAGTCTAGTTTTAAATACCTTTATCAGACTAGTCCTACATCCACTGTAAAACAGAGACTTTCCCACTGATTTCAGTGATGTCGATGCAGATGTGTGAAATCTGTTCTTACTTAATTTAGCCCCCTCAGCGTTATGCTTTTAGCTGATTATTCTTCCTGTCACCAAATACTGTTACTTGGTTACTGCACTTTAATGGTGCTAAATCATCATCTATTTGTCCACTGGGTGGGACTAATTGCCAACCACAAAATAGAGGGCAGCTGCTATTAACCACAAGGCAGATTGTTACAATATATTGAAAGTAAAGTAATGGAAACAAAATATTTTGTTCATGTCCATGGCCAACTTTCAGGAATAACAATCAGATACGTAAAGGTTCCTTGTCAAAAAGAAATACAGGAACAGAGTCACTTAGGCTTGTGCAGAGTTTCTATGAATAAAAAACCTAAGGTTGTTTCAAAGGAATTATTTGCTTTTTTTATCTTTGCAGCAAGTTACCTTTGGTGATTTATAAACACTTTGAAAGGAAAACTTTTGTTAAGTGAATTAACATTTCTGTTACTTCTGAAGATTTACAGAACAAATGGTCAAAATGGAGCGTGATTATCAGCTAGTCTGAGCCCCTGAGTAAGATAATACACTCCTAGTGTGCAGGTTTGAGGATTCATTATCTTTACTGTTAGAAATGTGCTTTTTATTTTTGCTGCACCTCCTTGGTTCCTGCTACCAGCCATTAAATCTTGCCACATGTCTGCCAGTCAGGTGGAAGGCATCTCTGTTATCAGATTTCCACTTCCTGGACTTCAAAGCACTAAAAGGTTTGGAGGAAGTCACCCCTTCACCTTTCCTTTGATATGCTAAGTCGACGAAGCACCCGAAGAGTGTCTTTAAGATACATGTTTCCTCCTCTACAATCTTTCAGCTTTTTTTCTTCATCTTTCTCTAATTTACCAGCCCCTTTTAAACTCTAGATGTCAGACTGGTGGACTACATACCATGGGATGGTGATATAATTTCCTCTTTATGTGATATTCCTTAGTGCATTCAGTTCAACGACTACAATTCATCATTAGATTTTTCTGATTAGCTGGTGAACTACTATCATCCCCCCCTTTAAATGTTTTACATCATTCTTCCTTTGAAATATGTATTTCTTTCCTGTAGTTAAAGATTATGTTTCTCATTTCTCTGCATGACTTTATATTTTGTTGTCGTGTAACACTTGGGTTCAGACTACCAAATAAACTATTATTTATCATTATATATCATAATGATATATTGTTATTACGTGTCATAAATATCTCTGTCATTTATACAGTTCATTTATACCTATGCCACTTCTTCAAGATTGCTGATTTTGAAATTAAACCTAAATCTAAGATGTCCCAAAAGAAACACACTCATCTCATTGAGACTCCTCTCCTACAACTAACTGTATTTTAAAACTTGACAGCAAGCCTTCAATCCACCTATATGCTGATTATAGACCTTCCTACTTCTTAAATGAAAGCATTTTCTGGTATTATGCCCATGCAAAACTCCAAATATATTCTATAATTGATATTACATTTATCAGCCAAACTTATAACTTCAATTGAGATCCTCAAATACTTAGCTTTCATTCCTTAAACTTGCCAGCAAAACTGAGGAAAATCATATTTATATTTGTATTTCTTCAGCTAAAAATTAAGATGGGTGGAAAAAAGCCCAATAATGGACAAATACTGTCTTTTCAGGCCAGAAAGAACATTACCTCTTGGTTTTTTTGAAGATGGTTTTGGCAGATTATTATTTTTGTTCTTGACATTAGTTGAAGACTACAAATCCTCTCCATCCTCTTCTATCTAATGGATGCATTAAACCCTGATTTAACTAACTGGAAGTGTTCCTTTCCAGAGAGGAATATTCCTTTTTCATATACCATAAAAATTGGTTTATGATAGGCACAAATTATGACCATTTTTTTGCTATATACAATGTAATCCATAGACATTAAAAATTTAAGATGAGGTTTAATTCTTCCTCTTAAAAAGTATGATTGCATATCTATCCAACCTCATTACTATGAGACTCACAGTTTTATTTTAGATGTACCAGAAAATAGCCACTTTATTCTCGTGGGGGAAAAATGATAAAAGATCTTTTGATAAAAAATCTCAAATAGTTTAATTTAAGATTTACAGCTGATTTGAGGTTTGCAGATACCTGCTAGGTGCAGGAGACCCACAAATCCAAATATGGGTGTGGGTTTGTCTTTTTTTTTCCATTGCAATCTGAACATGTGTAATAACCCCAAATTCCTATAATTTTCTTCAACTGAAAACTCTGAATTGATGAACATCCTTGGACCTTATTTGCTGAGTGCAGTCAACTGGCAACATGGAATAAGAGATTGCTTCATGTATTTCCTGCATTTGAAGTATAAATGCAGAAACATATGAAGCTGAGGTATATGGGTATGTTTGTGTCTGTGTGTTTACCTACATGATCAGGTGTTGTAGCCTTATGATCCAAATAACAGCATTACCATGGCTTGTGACAGGCCAAAGGGTTTATAATAATGCTGCAAAGCCTGCAGAAGCAGGACTTGCCAGGCTTGATTTGTCTTGGCCTGACTGGATCTTTGTTTCAGCTTGTTTAGCTAACAGCAATTTTCTAGCTACAAGGCAACTCATACCTTTTTTTTTATCTTTAGTTTAGCTTTTTATAATTGTGTGCTGCAATAACTGTCCACTGCTATAACTGTTCTGATATATTTTTGTAAATAATCAGTGGTAACTAGCAGCAGTTATTCAGTGCACAAAGAAGTAACTGCAGCCTCAGAATAACATTTTGTTGTAGAGGAGAGTAGGCACAGGATGAGAGCAGAGTCCTTGCAAGTGTGGGAACAGTATAAATTCAGAGGCCTTGGCATGGTAAATAATTAATCAGTTCTCAATTATTAATCATCAAAAGATTGAAACCTTGGAATATTGTTAATGTTAAATGGTTTTAAGCATAACAAGGAGAATAAAGAACAAGTGTCTAACTCACACTATAGATAGTAAATTCATCTGTAACACCATCTGAGGACCAATGGAGAGAAGAGCACAGTGTGCCAGTGTATAAAAATGTCAGACTTGGAGTGCGGAGGAAACAATCCTCACTATCTATATCATGCTCTTCCCAGACAACGCAGGACATTGACAACTCCCCAGAAATCCTCTCCCCTTTGTCCTTCTCCTCCTCCTCCTTCTCAGGGTAGATCACAGTGGCTGCATTAACCTCAGGGTCCGGGGGAACAGTGATGGGGTGAATATAACACGAGTAAAAGGGACAGGGGTTACATGCTCAAAGGGATCAGCAACGTGTGTACCTAACAATTTTAACTGTGCTGTCAACAATTGCTATTCTATAAAAATTAGGTAGTTTGGACTGCAAATGCTACTACTGTTGGGACTGGATTATTTGCAATTTGTCAGAAATCAAGAACAAATTCAAGTGTTTTCTTAAGAGATTAACTTTACTACCCAAGTCTTCCAACAAGAGAGAAGTATGTTTCATTGGAAGACATTCAGTGATTTCTCAGCCTTAACCTTACTTGTAAATCATATCAAAGGGTTGAACTTTACACAACGATATCTTAAATTACTGATTCATCTATCCCTAAGAAAATCAAATCTTTGATATTTCCCTATTATACCCACATTCCATTATCTTGGAATTTATACCATGATAACTCCTGCTGCTCCTTCATGTAACTCTGACCAATGCTGAGGTTTGTTTTGCACCATCTCAGCTTGTCACAGTCCCTTCCATAATGAGTGCAGTGGACTGACTCTGGTTAGATGCCAGGTACCCACAAATGCCCATCACTCCCCTCTGCAGCTGGGCAGGGAAGAGAACATATATGGAAGTTTCATGACTTGCGGACCATGAGAAATCACTCACCAAATACCATCATGGGCAAAGCAGATTAAACTTGGGGATATAAATTTAATTTATTTCTAACAAAATCAGAGGAGGATAATGAGAAGTAAAATAAATATTAAAAACACCTTCCCATCACTCCTCCATTCTTCCCAGCTCTACCTTTAACTCCAGCAGTGCAGGAAGACAGGGAAGTGGGATTATGGTCAGTTCATCACACATTCTTCCTGCTGCTGTTCAGGGAGAGAAGTCTTTCTCTGGCTCCATCGTGGGGTCCCTCTCCTGGATGACAGTTCTCCACAAACTCCTCCCATGTGAGTCTATCCCACTAACAACAGTTCTCCACAAACTGCTCCAACATGTATCACTCTTCCACAGGGTTCAGGCCTTCAGGGAGAGTATGTTCCAGTGTGGGTCCCCCCCATGGGGTTACAAGTCCTACCAAGAAACTGCTCCAACGTAGGCTCTTCTCTCCTTGGGCCTCAGGTCCCTGCTAAAAGTCTGGTCCAGCATGGGCCTCCCACAGGACCTCAGCCTCCTTTCAGGCATCCATCTGCTCTGGTCTGGGTTTCTTCCATGGGCTGCAGATGGATCTCTGCACTCCCATCTTGGCCAGTGGCAGGTCCATCCTGGAGCCAGCTGACATTGGCTCTGCTGGACATTTGGGGTGCTTCTGGCAGCTTCTCACAGAAGCCACCCATCTAATCCCCCTGCTACGAAACCTGGCCACATAAACTCAATAGAGTGTTATTAAATCCTTTATGTCATGAACTGCTAACTCTGATGCCCTCCAAACACTAAAACTATTTAAAGAACAGTGCTGGGTTTAGTTTAGCAGTCGTACCCTTTACTGACAAACTAGATGGTTTAACCTGTGTGGCAAAACCAAGGCATGTAATGTTTCCAGTAATGTATTTGCTTTTCAGTCTTTGTATGACCTTGGGCCAATCATTTAATCAGAAATACGCCAATTCTGGCATTTCTATTCTTTCTTACATTAGGAAGACAAACTGAAACTAGCATGAGATAAAGGCAGGTGAGCCCAAAAGAATCACCTAAATAATTATTGATTTTGCTTCTTAATACAGATCTCCATAAACATTGTCTTCCCTGTGATTAATTTCTCTGTTTGTCAGCGATCCTGTCACATTTGCAACACCAGAGAGGCCATTCACTTAGATCTAGAAGAATTATTGCAAGGACTCATTCATCACTTAGATTTGCAAGTTCTGCAGCTAGATTTTTTCACCTCCCTTACCCCCTCTTCGTTCCATTTCTGATTTTATGGTGTTTGTGCTGAGCCTGCAAATTCCTTCCAAGCTCAAGGAGTCCTAATGAAGGCTCTTCACTTCTCAGGCATCCGTGCTGCTCTATCACCACAACTGCTCTAGAGAGACAATGATTGTGTGCTGCTCCTTCAGTCCTGAGGGCAGGCTGGCCTGGGAGAGCCACAAAGCTGCAGTTTTTATAAGGCTGTTAGCTGACTTTGTAGCTGATATTAGAAAAGAAAATTAGAGAAGTGTTCTAGTTGTGTCTGCAAAATCATATGGATATCTCAGACAGAACCAGAAAGAAAAGAATATGGGGGTGGACATCTGGTTGCCTGGGAGTCCAGGCAGAATGACTACTGTCAAAACATCAAATTAACATCTCTGTGCATAAATTTGGCACCATCTATCCAAAACATCATTAAATAACTCAGTATGAATTGACAAAAAGCCCCATACCTCCTGGTCACTTAGAAGCACATAAATCAGAATTACTGTTTGTGAAAACTCACACCAAAAGGAAGGAGAAAATGAGACGGAAAAGACATAAACCAGAAATAAAACCTTCTCATAAAAAAAAAAAAAAAAAAAAAAAAAAAAAAAGGAAAAAAAAAAAATGTCCCCCTTGTTTAGTATTTCTTCATCATGGATTCAAAGCTGTAATTATTTCTTCAAAGTCTGCCTGTGGCTATCAATTATAGGGAAGAGGCACCACTTCACAATCAACATCACTGATTTCTGTTACAGAGTATCTGATATAAAGATATATTTCCATACTATTAGTACAGAAATTATCACAAGAACATGAGTAATAAATACATTAAGAGAACTAAAAGTTATCTATGAATAGTCAGAGCAGAAAGAAAAGGCTGTACATGCTGAGGATATAATTTCTTGAGAGTTACACACTGAACTCAAGTAATTTATTTTTCTAAGAGCTTTGAAGTGTTATACTAATGTTAAGCTGTATTAATTTGACTGCTACCCCTCCTTTGACTTAATTATTTCACAGTCATAAGCACAAAACCTCTAATAATTAAAAATAATTTCTTAATATTAATTTCCTGCTCTGTGAAATATCTTGCAACCTCACAACTTCCTATTTCATTGTCCAAAATGAAAAAAAAAGTTTCTTTTAAATTTCGTCTTATTATCCCACTCCTTTTTTTCAGTCTTGTAACCACTACAGTGCACAACATTCTCAAAGGTTTGAAGTGTGAGAAACCTTTATTGCAGCACACAGATCAATGTGCAGTAGATGAAGAAGGGCATATTTGAGAGGAAAGTGTTGTTTCAAATTGACAAAAAATTTTATGTGCATAAAAAAAAGAACAAAAAACCCAAATCAAAATCTTGAATAAGTGTTTCCTATTCCCTAGACTGTATATGAGCATCATGGGACATGACTGACAGTCTGCATTATAAACTATTCACAGCAGAAAAACAAACTGTATTGAAAAATTAATAATTAATTACAATTTGGCCTTGAGAAACACTGAAACCCTGACATAGTTCCAATTGTTTGCCTGGTCCCATAATCTCTCTGAAGGGGACATCTCTCAGGTCCAAGCAACAAGTTTTTAAAGTATCCCATGCAAAAGATTAGATCACTGTACATTAATTAAATTTGTTAATTAAAGTTGAAACATCTTATGAGTCTTGAAATATCCAGAGAAAGGTTCTATGAGTTGTTACTCAGGGAATAAATGCTGCTAACAAAGTCAGGCAACAGGGAAAGTTATTGCCCAATTCAATCTAAAATGAGTCTAAAGATGGTCACCATGAAAAGCCTAACAGTCTCAGGGAGTTTGATGGGTCATTGGGTCAAATATAGATACATTGATTTAGAATTTTGTGCTGTTACATTAACTGAAAAATAAAATCTTAATTTTGAAGTTGTAAAAATAATGAATATTTATAATATTTTGATTCTTAGCTAACATTAAATGTAACTGAAATTTTCTCATAGGAAAATAAGTTTCATTAGAAACAAGAAAACTTGTTTTCCTTGAGAAATACCAACATTAGCAAAGAATTTTTTTTAGTTCTCACATAGTTCTCTTTATTTATTCATGAACTTTAATTTGTTTGTTTTGGGTCTCAAAAATAAGACTGAGGAAAAATTAAAGAACAGAAGAAAGGAGGGATGAGGATAATGGAAAAATAAAACATCTTTCTAAATGACTGTCATGACACTCCTAACACTCTGTGTCTTACATGGGAAGAATTATTGTAAGATTTTACTTTACATTAACAGGTTACTTTTAACCCAGCCTTTCTGCTTTTGAGTGAAAACATGAATGAGTGTCTCCAAGCCACTCCAGGAAGGTGATAATCATAATCATCTCCCAAGTCTTGAAACTACTTCAGATTAATGTTATGGACTGAGTCATGCCAATCAAGTTCAAATAACTGAAAGGCTTCAAAATCCAAGCCTTTCTATAATGGCAATGTGCTCTTCTTAATCAAAATAAAAGAAAAAAAGATCTTATTCAGGCCACTGAACCAGAAATAAAACAAATAAAGCACGAAGATTATTTAAAAATCAAGTGCAATTTGGCATACAGCAATGTAAGCTAAAACATGTTGTACTGAAAGAACATTGTTTTCCACACCCGTGACATTTTTCTTGTTTCTTAGATGATGTGCACTGAAAAGCGCGTTCAAATTCCAGAGCTGTATTTGTTCTGGAATACACAGACTAATAAGGCAGCAATGCATTTAGTGGCCTACCCAGAGTAATGCTTGTGTCAGTGAGTAACTAAACGAACTCTTGGCCTGATTTATCTCTCTAACTCTCAAAATCAGTCCAGAAAGCCAATTTTTATTGGTACAACTTCAATAGAAGTAAATAAGATAGATGTAAGTGTAATAGGTTAGTGAAAGGCATACCGTGATTTAAATCTCTGCAGAGGTCGGGGCACGGAAGACTGAATGTATTCAAAATTCACTACAAGTGATATCTGACTATGTTCAAGGAGAGGGAAAACCAGAACTACAAAGAACACATTTGACCCCCAAAAAAATATACATTCCAGGGCCTACATTCTTTGACAGTGCTCTGGAAGGTTAGTGGCATGAGAGAACCACTAATGAACTACAAATTTAAGATAGAGTGAATTGAGATGTTTGGAGGAGTCTGTTCAAATCAAGGTCAAATTTAAAGGCAAAAATAATTTTTTTTTACAGACCAGGTAGGGGTCAGGTCAGGGCTAGGGTTAAGTCAAGAATCAAGACAACAAATCTTGGGCCCACACAAGCTTTTTGGGTGAGGTTTCTGGCACTCTGTAAAATGCACATTCAGGAATTGATGTCCGTCTTTCTGGATTTGATGCTGAATTAGAAAGAAAAGCAATTTCTAAATTAATTTTTTATTATAGAAAGGAATGACTAAGCAAACCTGTATAAGTGCACTTAGTCAGACAATATTATACCCTCTGAGGATATGGCTCAGGGAGAAACCATCCCTTTAACGTGCAAAGATCAAGCTTGAAGTCACAAACAGGATGTTCACAAAAAGCAACACCTAATTAATTACTTCAGAGTATTTCGTAGACCTATATACTGTTTCCACTGGCCACAGTCCAAAATGGAAAACTGATGTAGAGATGATTGTTATAAAATAAAGAATATGAAACCTACATTGATAGTAGACTAGTGAAAAGACAGTAATTCATTCTTGGAGCAGCCTGGAAAATTTTGTCTCTATTCTGCACACATTTTGTTTATGTTACAAGACAGTTACAGTTGAGGGAACCTTTATGAATTTGTCCTGAAAGTGGATGGTTTTTTTAAGTGCCTGCAGGAGAGAGCTCACTATGATAAATCTGGTTCAATGTCGTTGATCTCTAAAGGTATTGCGGCTGCTATTCTCACACGAGATGTTTAAGAGGTGCTTTAGAAATGTGAAATTATCAAAATGCTCATTTCCTGGTTAGTTTTGTGCCACTGCACAGCTGTGCTCAATTAGGCAGACATTTGAAAAACAGCAGGGAAAAAATAAAAACCACCAAAAAAAAACAAACACCAAAAAAACTCAATGCATTTTTCTAGCCATTTCATTCTTAATTTACACAGTAAAGGCCTAGAATAAGTCATAGCAGAAAACAGAATGCATCAACCTCCCTCTGCAGTTAAATGTATTTTTTGGGAGAAAATTTGATTTTTTTTCCAATGCCTCATGTCATTATTTTCTAAACCCAAAGATCCATAATGAAAGTGGTAACAAAAATTGTTCTCTAGTAACATTGAAAAGACACAGTGAAATTCCAGGTCTATTATGCTGGACAGAAAGACTAAGTTTCATGATCCCTACCTTAAGTTTTTCACAATTTGCAACAGATTCATAATAGATGATGAGAGAGATAGAAACAATGAGATAGTATCTCCATTAGACAACCTGTTCTGAAAGATTTTTGGATATCAGCCTTAAGTTTTACTTACTCTGGTCTCAACATTTAGATCTCTCTTCAACTCATATTGATTTCTTCTGGCTTTTGTGTATCTAGATCTATCCATTCTGAACAAAATGAAAAAGCAGAACAAAAACATAATCAGACAAAAGAAAAGATAAGAAAAACAGTTAGAAAAAAGTTATTGGTGAATTAAAAAAAAAAAAAAAATCTCAAAACAATTTTAGAGTTTAGAACTGCTTAAACACTTTCACTTTCTGCAGGTATTACCAGTCTGGAATTTCAAAAGTTGGTCTAATTTTCCATGAGAAAGACAAACATGAATATATCTTTTCCTATCACCTCATTTATTTTATGGGATTGCAACCAAATATCTAGGAATGGTATTCCAGTTAAAAGTGTTTCACTATATAATAAGACATATAATTTTGGTTTGCGACTTTTTTGGAAAGAATTACAAGACATTTATGTCTGCAAAGTGAGAGGGCACTTTTTTGTACCCTCTGGCTGTGAGCTAGAATTACTTGGCACCTGCTCAACAGCAGCAAACCAGAAAGATATCACCTTGCTTTGGAGTAAAATGCAAAGCTAAGTGGGATTGTTCTGTTACTTCATGTAGTGGTCTTCACATTCCTGTGCTGGCATTTTTATCATGCCGCTTCTAAGTAGTGAACAGGAAAGCAACCATCTCATGAGATACAGAGATACAAATCCTCCATTGCCTGAAGTCATGTAATAATCATACTGCATCTCTGTAATGCCAAATATCTGTCAGACTTTATAAAATATTGCAGTCAGTCTGTCCAATTTCCAGTCCCAGTGTTTGCTGATGATTCATTCCCAAAGTTAACAGAGAGAGGAGAAACAGGAGTTCCTATGGATGAGATGTCTATTCTCCCTGTCCAATAGAAGGGAGGAGCACATTTTCAGTAGGTTGTTGTTTTCTCCCAAACTGAAACCTGTCACAAACACATATCAGATTCAATGAGATGGATCCACATGTAGAAGAAGGGAGACGAAGGCACAGATCTATCCATTTTGCCTAAATTGTGATGACATTTGTTAGTTTCAGATAATATACAAGGACCATCAAGCAGAAAGAAAAATAAATGTTGCTCTGATCGGTTATGCCGTGCACTGGCAACATGGAGGATAAACCAACTTCTTTCCACAGAAGTGATCTTTGTCATCAGATAGTTGGATACTTGACAAAAGAAGGAGGAAGCTTTTATGTTGATCTATTTCCACATAGCACTTAGTCACGAAACACTAAGTTCTTGCAGGGATCTCATTTTGAATCAGAAGATGTATGTGAGAGTTTTCAAATCCCATTAGGTTTATATGTAGTTTGTCTACTACATCTGTTTGGAGAAAAGATAGAGACAATTGAACTATGAAAAGCAGCAGAAGATGGAAAACACAATAACACAAAATGCATCTCATCAAGGTACCTGAGACCACTATATCCTTGTACTAACTAATCTTTTCTTAAACAAACATCTCTTAAAATGACTTAAATAACTATTTCAGAAAAATAAAATCCAACCATGTGTTAGCAAATGTTCATGTTTCAAATTGTCCTCATTGCTAGTCCTTCCTTTCTGTCCCCCACCTCCATTTTTCATGTTGCTTCAAAAAATCTAATGTGAGTCTTCATAAATGATATCTTTTTAACTAAGCTAAGTCCAGCTGGAGAGAGTGGATCTGTGTGTCGAAGTGGCACAAGAGCCATCTTTACTAATAAGCTTGCTAATCTAGCAGTGAAGTTCTCCAAACATGTTCAGTGCACAACGCTGACCAAGACCTCACGAGAAGTGATGCATGGACTGCTGTTCAGGGTAAGGCCTGATGAATGGCAGGAGGGAGGAGGTTCTCAAGCTTCCACCATGAAAACAGCTTCCCTGGCAACTCCCTTGAGTACCTGTAGCCACACAATGCAGGAAAAGAATGGCAGGAATGAGAGGTCCATGTACAGCTGCAGATCAATGAGCTCATTTGGATAGAACAGATGTGGTGGGTTAACCTGTGCCACAGGAGTGCTGCAGTGAATAAGTAGGAGCTCTTCAGAAAGGACAGACAAGAAGGAAAAGATGCATCTTGGGCAACAAAACTGGTTGAATTCAAGGAGATTTGTCTGGGAATTTAGGAGACACCAGACAAGAGGTTATGGGCAAAGATCTTGATGACCTGTGTTGTCATCAAGTGTCTTGAGGAAAGACAACTAACAAAGATGCAAAACAGAAAACTTTGGTTAGGCATAAGGACATTTTTTTCACCATGAGGGTCATAAAATGTTACAACAGTTTCCCTGAGACTTCTTAGTGAGAAATAGTCAGAATGAAGTTGATCAAGGCCCTTAACAGCCTGCTCCAAGCTAACATCTCTTTCAGAGGGGGCTGAACCAGATGATGCCAACAGTAGCCTCCCATCTAAATTATTATTTTGTTTTGTGAATTAATGCAGATATATGTAGGGGGTCAGTGGGAAATGAAATAGTTAAATACTTATCATAGCTGCAGAGCAAGTTGTTCCTTTGGTATCTTTCTTATTTGTTACTGTGGATCATGATGTGTTTCTTCTGACGTATTCACCTCTCTCAGCAAGAAATCTGCAATTTGCTTAATCTTATTCCAAGTGCCTGATTACAAGCCTTAATCACTCAGCAGGCCTGACCATAATTAGCATCTGAGGATCTTTCCTTTGAGAATTGTGGCAGATTCAGCGATCTAAAAAATATCTTTGACACAAAATATGGTTTAAGCTTAATGGTAGGAAGAAGGTAGAGCAAAAGATAGTTTTATAAAACTATAATAGTGTATAGATGAGTTTCAATTAACGAGATGTGAACATCCACATTGTTTATGTCTGAGATAATGTATCCAGAAATTTTTTTTATTTTTAGGACATAGTTTCAAATAAAAGAAGAAATCTAGAATTAGTGATATTTATTTTATTCCAAAACTGCCTATAACTCTGAATTGATTCTGTGGAAAGAAATGCAGCTATTTTACTTACAAATACTGACACTGTAAATGTCTACATTACATTAAATAATTCCCAAGTTTCTGTTCTTGCTTATCTCTGAGTCTGGGTTCCAGTCTACATCCACAAACTTACACTTTAGCCTTTTTTTACTGAAGGCTTCTTTTATTTTAATCCAAGTTTTCTGTTCTCTGCTCTGTTTCTTGATCCTGGCTAAACCAAGTGAGTCAGCCTGCAAGAATGTCACAAGTTCATGTATAGACTGATGGAGCTGCAATATTCTGCAATGTTTCTAAGAAATGAATATCAGGATTGTAATATACACTGTTTACAGAGGCAATTTCCTGACAAACATGCTCTGTAGATGTATGAAGTAAACACCACAACAATCCTGTTAAGCCACAGCATTCATAAAATATTTACATGCGGCTTTGAATTTGTCACAATACTTTAAATATTTAAAGCAGTATCACTGGTAGCTTGGAACCGTTGCAGCACTTCGCACCCAGACTTCTCATTTCAAATTTTCTGCAGACACTGCCAGATGTTTTCAGCAACTTTTGACAAGTTTCTGCTCAACTGTTGATTCTAGTAAGAGTGCATTTTCTTCCCTTAAACAGAAGTTAAAACCAAGACTTCTGAAAATAAGGTCTACAGGAATCAATCCTGCACAGATGCTGTAAAAGGATGCTGTTTATTCAGCTCATTTTACATGAAACATCTAGTGGTGTTGCAATACAATTTTTAACAAATTTTATGCATGCTCCCCACAGAAAGTGAATGAAGGGAGGATGCCAAAAAGGTTTAGACGAGCTTGAGAAAGAGCAAATGGAGATATCTGTTTATGACTTTGAAACATGATCATTTTCTGGAACATTGGACAATGCAGTAAATAGAGATCGTGTAGCAGGGGATAGGGTGGGAAAAAGAGCACAGTTAAGAAACAACACTACATTCTAATCCTATTTCACTCTTAATTCTGAATTTATGAGATCTAACTTTGATATTCTGTTCTATTCTCAAAGTTTTCCAACATTTATTATTTTGTGGGGGCTGGGGGAGGGGGCAGTTAATCCATTTAATTTATTGCTTAATACAAAGAACAAGACCTTAAATGCAGAGGAGTGCAATTCTGTTGTTTTCACTAAGTATTCAAGGACATGTATGTGCAGAGGGAAGAGAAATGACATGGAAGTTCCTTAAAAATGTTATTTCTGTCAGTGTATGATGCAAAAATCCCATGTAATGTAAGCCATGACCACTTCGAGAACTTATTCCAGGTTTCTCTGCAATTTTTCCCAGCAAATGTTCTATTTCTAATAAAAGGTCTGTATAACACAATGACACACACATATCCTGTCGGGTGAAGGCTCAAGTCACAACTGTAGAGAACAGCTGTATTCTCTGTGATTTGTACTCGAAGATCTTCAGAGAAAACAAAACATGAAAACACAGCAAGTCCCTTTCTCCTTGTGCTTCCTCTTTACTGTATCTCTGCAAACACATCTGTCACTATCATTTTCTTGTTTCTTTTCCATTTTTTCACCCCTGGAAGATCTAATCAAAGTTCATTTCCGGGGTTTGGCAACCTACCCAAAAACATGTTTACTACCTTTAAAGTCTTTGCTCAGACCTAGCAGTTTATATTGTCTCTTTTTAACACAAGTACTTGTAGTGATGACAGCTCCAAGTCAGAGCCAAGACCCATAAATCACTGAAGGATTTTGTTTAAATACGACCATTTATTTTTCTTGGCCTGTTACTTGCTGCTTATATTCAGCAAGAGTCAGAATATAGATGGTAACACCCAAAGAAATAATTAATCTTAATGCACATAAGTCTATCGATATAAAACTTCTTATTTTCCATAAAACAAAGAGGTTGTGCAACAAAAAATTAATTTGGAAAGCCTTCACTCATTATATTGGTGTTTTATATTGGGAAAAAGAAAGCATAACATGGTGCAGCATTTTCAGTGGGACCTTATTACAAATTGAGTCTGAAGAGGAATACATAACCTCTACTCCCTTTGCTCTCTGGTCTTCATTTACAAGTGGTATATCTCTTGTATAGTTGAAAAGTTGATTAATGCACTTACACAATGTGTCTTCTATACTTCAGGGAAATGGAGTTTCATTGGAAAAAAATAACTCTTTAAAAGCAAATCATGTCATTTGTGACAATACCTCTGAGAAAGGAAAAGATGGCAGCTGATGGCTACAGTCTGCTCTTCCACTGGGTATTATTAGTACTGTTTCAATGTCAAGTGCAGAACTGCACTCAACTCTCACTTCAAATGCAGAGACATCTACAGAAGCTTGAGCTTTGCATTAGTTTTTTTAACCAATGGAAAAAAAGGAAGAAAGAAAACTTCACTCTGCTATGGCAAGGCTCCTTTTTATTCACTCAGACTCTGCTTTCAGTGGAGTACACAAGCACTCAACTTACTTTTCTCACCAACTAAGAAAAGAAGGGCAGTTACAGGAAGAATAGAAAATCCCTGTTTATGATACTTTTCAAACCTTCCACTTATGACTAACAGCAAGCACATGCAGTAAAAAATGTACTCCTAAATGGAATTTTAGCTGCTGTATTGTTTTTCTCATCAAATCAAATTACAATGACTTTGAGTAATACAATTCATGCAGCATTCAAAGACAAATACTCAGGAACAAACACATAGCTCTTAAAAATGTGTGGAAACATATATAGAAAGTAGCCTAAAAATATTGCAAAGCAAAATTCCATCACAATAAATGTGAACTGTTCTGTTTCACTTTGATTGCTTTTGCATCAGGCTCTTTCATCCATTTTGAACTGCAGTATTTCCTCTCTTTGTCTCTCATTTTCATGAAACAAATAAAGGTTAAAAAGATGGTTTCAAGTGTGAAGTATCCGTCCACTCAATATTTAACTTTCTTATAATTAAAATGAAGACAAAATTATCCAGAACCTTAGTCCAATCAGATGTTGCATTAGTTGAAAAACCCCACCCAAAACAAGTATTTCAACATGCAAACAAATCTGTCTTCAGAAAAAGAAAAAACAATTATAAGTGAAAACCACCTGTAAAATAGGTTCTCATAAGAATATACACAAAGAGATTGGTAAAATGATGCTCAGTCTTGGTGCAATGGAGTAACAACAACAACCAGCAGCAGTGCATCAGCTGGTTCTTGCAGTAAAAAAGTCCTTGTGGACTTATGTGTAGCATACTGCAGAACTGACAAGGCTACAAGGTTGCTTGTTTAGTTTTCCAGTCCAACACAGGTCATTGCTGGAGGCATGGTGTAATACCAGACCAGCTGTTTTATAGTAGTGATTTGGAATGACAAAGTTTTTGCTCCTGCTAAAGAGTCAGATTTTAGATCAGACACTCTACCTTGTATAAGCACTTCATAAAAAATCATGGCCCTCTTTTTCTGTCACGGCAAATGATAGGTGAATCTTCTCCTTTATGTCTTTCCTCTTGTTCATATTCCCTGTGACTTTGATAAAAGACTGTTGTTTTGTTGTGGTGCTGTTTTTAATATACGTTTCAGTTTACAGTGAAGATGGCACATTGATTTAGTGCCAAGATTTTTTATATGTATATTTCTATATATGTCTATATACAGACTGTAATTGACATCACGAATTAGAAAAAGGAGGGATATGTTACATCTTTCAAAATGCAAAGTAGATTTTTCAGCCTTGAAGTGGGGAACCTAAACCATAAAGTCATTCTGGTACAGAGATTAATTCTAATTAGGATCCAGAATAGAGTGAAAAAAAGTATTGATAAATGACTCTGCTTCTTGTAGTGGCTTGTTATAACTTGGAAAAAAACTATTTGGTTTTCACCAGAGCTTCATTATATAATGTAAGATAGGAAAGAAAACAGTGACAAGTAAAGCAACTAAATAATTGTCACAACTAAAGGATTACTCAAAAATCTTGTCCTTTCTAGAAGGATGATTTCAGCAGAGAATCCGAATTTTAATTCTTACAAAATGCCTGTGAATATGGCTGGCTGTGAAATGCCTATTCACCTTCAAGCATTGAAGTAGGAATTGTTGTACTCAAACACCTCACTCTCTCGTAATGTGTACAGTGAGAAAATCTAAATCATCTCTGTGCTATTTTTCAAAATTCCTCATTATACAACCTTTTAACCAAGAAGTGACAGCGTGTTTGATACAGTTAATTCTTGAGTTATGATGTCTCAGCTCCTTGAGTGACACGCAAATAAGAGTACTATTACCCACAGACATCCACAAGTTACCACTCTGCAAGAAAAAATGTACAGGATGATGAAAACAAGTTGTGGCTGTAGAAACACTTCTTTAGCTACTTCTTTCAAAGGGAAATTTATCACAGTCCCGGTAATTTTTGAAAAAAAAAATTGTTACAAACACCTGCTATAGTCTCTGAATGAATCCTCAGGTAAACTAATTAAGCACTCAAACCTTCAAATTTCCTCCTGTTAATGGACTCCTGGGCTTCTCAGCAAAGTCTGAAATATCTTTAGTTAACACATAAAGCTGTCCTTTTTCTGGCTATAGTATAAAAATTAAGATATTAAATGACTCAGAACATTGTATTCCACTGCTCATTTTTAAACTTTATGTGAGATATAGTGCAACCCTTATCTTGCCATAGCTTCAGCAAAACAGATACTGCCTGTTCTTTCATACATCTGTGCTCTGAGTTTGGAAGCTTATTCCACACTAAGTCATTATTTCTGTCTTACAGATTTCTTCCCTCTTGTTTTGACAAAAAATCCAATGAGAACCAGCAAAAGATACAGTGGAGTCAGAGATTTTCCATGGGCTGAATCAGTCAGCAATTAAATAAATGTCTTGCAAAGCCTATGTCTGCCCAGGAGATGCACAAACCATCAATTCTCCTTTGCCTGCACGTGGCTCAAGGTTGCTGTACACAAGATCTAGGAGCACCAGAACCTTGTCCTGAACTCAGCAGAAACTAAAAACAAAATCAAAATTAGGAATACTGTAAATCCATGAGTCGTTCACACACAAGTGTTTATTTTTGAGCTCCTCTGTCAAGCAGAACTTTGCCAAGTTTCTCTTGTGGGGGATGTGTATGTAACACTTGCTATTCTTCAGCAGTAGTGTTACTTAAAAAGATCTGTCTGAAAATAGAGTGGGACTGCAAAAGACAACTACAAAGAAAACAAGGAAAAGAAGGAAAAATGATTGCTTTAGGGCAGCATCATATCAGTAGTGGGAGAAGAGATTTAGTGAGCACAAAAAGCTCACCACCTGCATCTCCTTTAATGCCTCTTGATTCCATTGCTATGAGCGATTCATAATCTGGCAGAGATGCTTTAATTTAGTGTTTCAGCAAATTCTGAGTATTTAATGAAATTTCTTGTCAGAGAATGGAGCCGTGAGTCTAGTCATTGAACAAACAAGTCAATATTATGGTTATTTCCTTGGTTTTACTATTTGGGTGTATGTTTTCCTAGAAATCTCACAGCAAATGGAATCTCTCTTATAACAAATCAAGTTTTTTGGTAAAGGAAGTGAGAAAGCCTTGTTATGTGCATCTACCCACTTCTTACATCTGGAAAAAAGCAAAACCTCAGATTTTTGCCATTTGTCTCTGTGGTGGCCTGATTGCATCTTTTTGGGGTCCCTCTTCATATGGGACCTACATCAGGGCCCTCCTCATCAGCATCAGCAAAAGGTTAGGATACTCACCTTCACTACAAGGTGCTAAACCTCATGTCCCAAATCATGGACAGCAAGGGTTTTGACCTCAGTGTGATACTACCCGAGCTAATAATATTATACCATTCACTCTTCGGACATGGACGGCATGTAGTTTTTCTTTTCTGTTCATACCAGATATGTTTTAGAAGAAAAGTTTTAAGTTTAAAGAATAAAAAATTCTCCATGACAAAGATATTTAATCTGAACATTCCTGACAGACTCTCATGCCGGGCAAAACATCAAAAGAATTCATTTTAAATAGCTTATAATCAGTCATTTTTATGATATGAGGTAGCTTTATAAACAGCTTTCTAGGCTTTCAGTGGATTATTAATTTTGATGGTTGATTTTAGTACTAATTCATTTCAGTCTCCTTTATAGAGAGTGTTTGGTTCTGAAAAGAGAAGGCTTGATGAGCAGTCTTCAAATGCTTTAAAAGTTCTTGCAAGAAGCTGGTAATAATCTGTTCTTCATGGATAAACAAGAAGTAATGGACTTAAATTGCGCTGAGGAAAGTCCAGGTTAGTCATTATCGAAGATTTTCTAAATGGTAAGGGGAAGTGAAGCCCTGAAACACTGACTGGGAGAAGTGTGATAACTTTGTCATTGTAGGCCATTAAGACTGGTCTCAGAAAGCATCAAGAAAAAAGCAGGTATAGATGATGCTGCCTTGGAGGAAAAGGATGAAGTAGACATTTCTTCTATGAAATTTTTAACATCCAACCAAAATCCAGCAATGATATAAAAAAGGTTATTTTGCAAAACATTTTTCTTAGATTAGTGTTAGAATCACCTTTTACATGTGGAAGGTTTTGAATATTGAAATTTTGGTGGTGCACCCTGCTCTTTCTAGAAGTAAAATTTGACTTCCTATGCAGCACTTTGCCACACTGTTGCTATACAAAACCTGATTAAATCACACAAATCTTGGCGACTCAATTCCACTCTAATTCAATTATTTTCTTTAGTTTCATGGTTTCATTTTCTTCTGAGGTTTGGACTTCATTTACATGGTATGTCTTCTGTATTTGTGTTCCCTGTGTATCAGGTACCTCCATTTCAGCTCTTGAGGTCAGTAAGGTTTAGTCATGTATTTAAAGTCAAATAAAATTCTCTTGAATTTCAGCCTTGCTTAATACAGTATCACAAAGGCTTTTAAACAAAAATTAAAATACTTAAATTGAAAAAGACTGCCTTACAATATACTATAAAATGGCAGAAATATGGGAAAAGATGATTCCTGGATGCACCTTTATCCTAATTCAGTTAAAAGCCAGAAATTCAATAACATAAAATTAGCAAAAATTATCAAGATTCCAGAGATTTCATCCCATGCAGTTTAAGAGGAGGAACATCCTCCCTGCCTGGAGGTATCTACTGTCTAAATATATTTTAAAGCCTTTACATACCTTAACCTTAATACATAGTATATCACTGTGCAATTCCGGGTCTTTCAGGATTTTTTGACTGGCTAGAAAGGATAAATGTGAGATTTCCCTTAGTTCTGTTGTAGCTTAACTGTGTTCAGTGGGGTTAAAGATTCTCAACAAAGCATTTAGTTAGGATGGGTGGTAACTGCAGGAACATGTTGAAAGTCAGCACAAAGAGGGTCTCTATTCCAGGTACCGTGTCACAGGGTAGTCTTCCATACTCTGAGATTATTTTGATGGTGAACATCTGATATAACTAGCATGGAGTGATCTGTCCACTCTCCTGATACTTTTGAAATCATAATCTTTTGAATTCCTCGTATGGGCAATTTGATTTCTCCTTGAAGAAATTACCAGAAGTCCTTACAATAAAATAGAAGAAAACTCCTTTATGTCCTTTTAAATTACAAAGGAACTTCCACAAAAAGAAACAGCACTTCCCATCATCTCTTGTAATCAGAACGCAATATGATCAATTGAAAAAAAAGTGGCTAAAACATTAACCTTGTTGCCAATCCCACTATTGTGGCAGCTCCTTGGCAGAGTTTGTATTTTAAAGTTTGAAGCCTTTCTAGCCTGAATGCCACTGATATCTTCCTTTTTGCATTTAATAACTAAAATATTAATTAAAAATTATTCTTTGTTTTATTTATTGACAGAATGGTAGCTAGCTAACGTTTGAATAGAATTAAGCCTACCACATCTAGCCATCAACCCAAAATAAGTACTCACAAATTGTATGAAATCTTATCAAAAATACTCTGGGCCACCGCACAAACTGAAAGGAAATACAGAGTATTCAATTGTTTTAGGTCCTGCTTTAAAACTATGGGGTAGAGTTGCAAAGTTTTGCACCTATTTTTATATTTGTGCATGAAATGTCACTGAATGACAAAATAATCCTGCCTCATTTGATTGCAGAAAGCTCTTTCGTTATTTGTGCTAGTAGAATGCATTTGAATTATTGCTACAAGACTCCTTTATATCATGTGTCTGTATTTTATCGAGACTCAGATTTTTTAACTAATATTTTAAAACTTCTGTTCCTCTACTGGATTGCTATATACAATTGCCTTTCAACATCTTTTAGTGTGGAGGACTAACTCCACACTTTCAAAGCTATAAGGTAATTCCTCTTCCTTCCCTTGCACCTAAGAAATATTCTGTAGCCTGAATGAAGCCCTTAGACTGTCTGGCTCGTGTAAGTGGAAGGGTTCATGCTGTTGCATCCACCTGCAGCAAAATACAAAGTTCTTTTCACAATATACAGGAAGAAAAATGAATCAGCACTTGTTTTTCTTGGCTGTATTGTCTCTGCAACACTGAAATAAACAGCGGTTGACTTATTGCTGTCCCTTATGACTTGAAAGTACACAGGAAAAGAGTCTGTCATTTGAAAGTGACATTTAAACAGCCATTTCTTGAAGTAGACCCATATTTAAGGAGGCAGTGTTTTCAGCTGATGAAGTTCAACTTGTCAAGACATTTTTAATCACCTTCCTGGGCATAAAGATATAGCTGGTGTTGAAGTGACACCTTTATTGGTTTTAGTTAGCACCAAAGAGACCCAATCAGAAAACATAGGTCAGAGAGAACAATTTTGCTTTTTGTGGGTTTGCCCACACACACTCTATTTCTTATGGCATAACCTTAGGCCATAGTTCAGGAAACTAGTTGTGGACAAGAGGAATGTCAGAATCTTTCTTGATTGCCTTTGAAGCAGACAGAACTCAAGCCACAGTTAAAGCTAAACACGTGAGAGCTACTGCTTCATCTAGGGCCAGTCGAGTGGGCAAGAAGGGCTGGAGTACACAGTACAGTAGTTCATGTGATCTGATCAGGTTAATGTGGAGGACTATGAAACAGTGTTCCCTATCCTCCTTCCCTTGCTCATTTATTCACACATGGTTAGGAAAGTTAGTGTGTTTTTAATCAAAGAACTCATTATTAACTGATTTTATGTCTGATACAGAAACTGCTCAACCAGAATTTTCCTTTTATGTTTAAGAAAGATATAGAATCAATTACATTAAGTAACAAACAAGTATTTGAAAATATTTTGCCAGTTCCCTTTGAGCCACTGAAGCAAAATAAAAGTAGTTGCTCATATTTTTTGTTTTGTAACACTTCCAGATTTGCCACGTGTCTATTCCTTTTCGAGATGAAGAAAACCATCTCTTTCAGAGTTATTCACTTAAATTATAAAGAAGAATGAGCAGAATAGCAAAAGCCTGTCAGACATTGTGTTTAACTGAATGTCTTGAAGAATATAGTTTAATTCCCTCACGATTAATCTCAGGGTCATTAAGAATGTCTTCCACATCCAGGTTGATGTCCTCTGTGTAATACAGAGTCTTTGTGTCTTCTCACTTTTGTTGAAAATGAGATTTTCCTATAAAAAGTTACAGTTTTGAGGTTTTTACACAAGCTGGGTAATAGGGTTTTTCACTGAAAGAAAATTGCAAACTTCATTATGAAAACATTTCCTTCAAATACTCCTAATGTCTTTTTCCTTGACTCCTACTATAAGATTTATGAAGTGATATCTTTACTGACTACAGCATGTAATCCCAGTTTATGAATCTATGAAGTGCAGGGAATAAAAATTAACAGTGTTTGTTTACAGATATAATAAACCTTAGCCCACATAGAATAATATTTTCCTATTTATTTGAATAATCTGAAGCGGCATACACAGCAGTGCCAGTTATCTAGTTATTGCAGTTTTGAAAGGACATATGAATTCACTGCATTTTCATTTTTGCAAATATCTCCTAAAGAGAATTTCAGAACATGGTATGGCTGATTTATCTACACAATAGTGGGTGTAGCAAAGTTATTTCCAGTTATAAGTTGTATCTGATAGACTGGAAAATATTTAACCAGTCTATACACTGCAGAATGCCTTTAAGATTATGTGATCTTTATGTTTTGATACAGCATAGGTGTTTTTCTATTGCTGCATAACAATCACAAATCTGTTTATCTAATGGACAATTCTGCTAAGTAGGAGTTCTCTGTGGAATTATGAGCCTGAAAAGCACTAGGCAAATCTTTCAAAAGAGAAAGGAGTGAAATTCTTTATATCTATGAATATCTTCACGCTTTTTCCGCAGGTCTTTGGAAAATTTTAGTGCTATAAATTTTTTCAGTGTTGGAGGCAAGGGGTATAAAAGTAGTTACAGGTGAAATCGTTCTTTCCAGTAATTGAATCTGAAGACTTAAGTTTATTTCTCCAAAAGCCCACTATAATATTTAGCCAGCTGTTCAAAATGGAGTGCCTCAATTTGCATGAGAAATCTCTGGAAAATATAGGACAGGGACTTATATTACATAACAAGGCTTCTAAAGAGGCAAGGTTTGGCTCATGAATTTAACTAGCTCATATTAAGGAAATAGATGTAAAAAGGACATTTTCAGCATGGAAATTTATGTAGGATGTATTCAATTAGAGCAGACATCCTGTCCTGTTTCTGCATATTGGACATAAACAATTATTTACTGTTGCTTTAGGTATCAAAGAGAAACACTGAACACACAAAACAATCACTCAGGAATTTTCAGCATTAACAAGCTTCTTATTTATATACAGATAAAAGGCACCTGCAGCTGCATTTCTTTGGAATAAAAAATGACCTTCAGTGGCCAATAAGGCTAATAAAAGAAAAGATTTTCCCAAAGGGCACAGCACTACCCACTTTTCCCTCCAGAGACAGTCAGGCTGGATTTAAGTAATAAAAATGTATTCAGCCTTCCTCAGACTTTCTCTGTTAATTACAGAGCATTGTGTATACTGCATCTGTGCTTGTGTACAATAGGATGCAAATGAAAAGAAATTACAAGACTATTTTCAAAAGGTAAACAAAACAGTTTGGTCATGCAGAACTCACCAAATTGAATATAGCACTATGCCTACCTGATAACACTAAGTCTGGGAAAATACTGGTGATGGGGGTTAAACAGGAACCCTGTTGGATGAAAGTAAGATACAGTGCTTTTTGAAGGCAATTTTGCTGACCTTTCTGCATTAATTATACGGAATTGTTCTCCAATGTATTTTACTGGGAACTAAATGTGTAGACACCCTTTGCCATGGACAGCACACCACAATAAATAGGTACAATCAATGGTACCTTATGCCTATAATAGTCCACAGAGATCACTAATACATTTTCTATCCACCTACCTGATTAAAACATAAGGTGGTGTCATTTTCTTGCACTTTGCGAGATGCAAAATGTTGATATTTATTATTGCAATATCAAGACGTGTGTCAGGCCCATTCAATTTTTGTGAACAATAAAGTACTACATTTTGACCATAAAGCCAGATCATATTGTCTGTTTCTCAAAAACATCTCAAAGTAAACAGTGATGTGATGCTTGGGGTTTGTATTTATTGTGATGGTTGCCAAATGCTGCTTGATATCAGAGTAGTCCTGGTGAGACAGATTGTTCAGGAGATGCAATCAGAGATACCTGATTAATATACCTATCCAAAGTACTTATATAACGCCTGTTCTCAATGTACTAAATACCATATGCTCTTGTTTAACCTCAGAAAATCTCTGAAAAATAGAGATGAACACTTCATCTATATTTTCATAAAATTCAGATGCAGGTAAGCTAAATGTAGGTGATCCAAGAACTGGCCAACAGAGCAGAGACTGGAACACAAGTGTCTATGAATTCACCTCTTTTCTGGACTCTTCTTTTTCTCATTTCTCTAACTGTGAAGTTTATCTATACAATGTCATTCTATGTTACATATTTCTCCATCTCCTGTAAGAGCTGGCACAGAGATAAGAAACTCAGGAGATCTCAGAAGTCTGGAGATGAAGGGTAACAAGAAACATAATCAACAGACCTGCCAGGAACAAGAGAAGGCAGAAGAAACTCAGTTCATAGAGTGTGATTTCATATACTTCCTTAGCTGATTTTCTACTGTGCATTATGGTCAAAAGGGATAAACACAAGCATTCCAAACTGCTGTCAAAGAGCACTGGGATATTTTTTTAAAAACAGCAGCAAAGAGCCTCTTTTCTACTGAAATATTGTATTGAAGTATTGAAAATGTGCAGTGTGTCAGACTATTTGCACTCCCAGTCTAAATTGCTCAATATCTTTCTCTTTTTTTTTTGGTCTCATTTCACAAAAGAAATCAAACAAAGAAGTTGGCTTAGCTTTTCCTATTGCTCCATTTTCTGTTCTTCTGTTAAGAATCACTGCCTTTACTCCCAAAGCCCCCCTGATGGATAGTTCAAGAAAAGGTCCGGAAGCAGACTAAACAGGGTTACTTTGATGATTCATGACACAGAAGCCAGAAAGCTCCAAAACAACTTGCTGCTAGCAAAAATACAGAAAGGTTTTACTGGCTTCATTAATAGAGATTAGATTTTTTTTTTTTTAAACCCTGTGAAAAAGCCTATGAACAGAAATCCAACCCCTCAGGGCAGGGTCTTAAAAAAAGACAGTCCTGGGGACTCTCTGTTTCCTGCCATACACAGGTCAGAAGCACTGTGTGTCATTGTGAATTTAAATCTCACACAGTCAGCTCTGTGGGTCTTATGGTTATCACAATGGTATTAAAGACATCTGCTCCCAGAATGATCCTCTAACCCAGACCCAGGCAGTGACATGACTTCAGGTCTCCCCCAGTTGGAACTCTCCACAGTGACTTTCCATATCATTTACCCACATTTTTTCTGAGTCTCATGTAGCACCTAATACCCTTTATGAATCACCATTACCTTTTTTTTTTTTTAGTTCAAAGTGCCTCCAGTAGTGCCATTAATCATTATACCTATTCATCTTTAGATTAGTTTTCAGTTATTGCAGAAACTGATATAAATTTATCTAACTGAGAAGCCTTGGGTCAAACATCATGGCTTCAATGGTTTCTAGGTAATTTCTGTACCTCTTTCAGCTGTGTCAGAGCACACCTCCAGCCTGAGCACCAGGAGAGAATCACTCCTCTGAGAGATCTTGTTAAAGGGGCCTCATCTGTCCAACTCTTCCAAAAATCTCTTCTGTGCTGCTGCATAAGAAACTCTGGAGGACCATAGCATTGCAATAAGAACTCAATACCTCACATCCCAAACGTACGGCACTGGTAGGTGACAAGTGTCTTGCCAAGGTAAAAGAAGAGGAACTCTTTTTTTTTTTAAAGAGTCCTTAATTGAGGACTGAGAGCTCCTTTAATTGAGCTCTGAGAAAGTTGGAACATCACACACCAGCATTTCTTGGGCTATTACCCACTCCATCCTTCCCCATGCAGCCAGTACATATACAGAGAGGTCTTCAACATGGCTTCCTAATTGCCTGTATGCAACAAATTTTTTCCTCATAACTTCTTTTAACTAGAGAAGAACTACTGAATTAGTCAGTCTGTCACCTCATTAGAATGCCACTAACAAGTCAGACATAGTTTTACGAAACAAAGTCTAGTACAACTAATTATTTATTTTAGTTGAGTTTAGTTTGTTCTGTGAGGAAAACTGGGCACAGTTCTGCACTGAGTTGTGGCTATAGTTTTTTTGGGTCTTTAATAGTGTCCTTCTATGCTTTTTCTGGGTATTTTGCTCCTGGCATGGTGGACTGCATCATGTATTTCATATTCATTTTGTAATAAAACACAAACAAAAACTACATAGGGCCTATGAAAGAGCTGTATGTACAAGCAGAGATTGCTCTTCCTTTCTCATCAATCTATATTACTTATCAATTTGAAATAGGGAGTCTGGAACCCACATGCCACTGACAGTGTCCAAAACCAATAAGATAATTTGACTGTCTCCCTTTTGGAATTTAATTTCTTTTGGTAAAATCTTTACTCAAGTGTTTTGGGTTTTTTTTAATATAAAACAGCTTCATTTTCCTTATTTACATTATTAAAGGCCCTCACAGTAACATTGCATTTAAATTTTTAGACCTGTGACATCCTCATTTTGTTTCTAATTAAGCCTCAGTTATAAGGCATGACTCCTTGACCATGTTTAAGTCCCTTCCCAAATGCATAACATTGGATTTACGGTCACCTTTAGTAATAGGTAATTAGTTTAAGATCAATATTGCAGTTGAAGGAAACACACTGAAAATAATTGAATTTAATAACTCCCACACAACCAGTGTGGTTATTCTGGGCTGAATTGGGCACTTTGAAGTACTCACTGTGTTTGTATTGCACTAGTCAGAGATGCCCTGTGATATTCATTTGTTACAAATACTTCCTTGTGCCTGTTCTGGGGTTTTCTAACAGACATATTCTCCCTCCTGACTTATGATATGGAATAAAAATTGGACTGTACTTCCCAAGGCATTTAACGGTACAAATTTAGTCTACAATTTGACCGTGGATGATCAGGGTGCAGGCTCTGCTACAAAGTCTTTCCTGTACCATAAAACTCACAACATGTGCCAAAGCAGCTAATACTGACAGAGCCTTTCCACAGTCCTAACTGTTTCTGGAAGAATATCTCAGGGGAATGCATTGCCATCTAAGTAGGCTGGTGTAAAAGTAGATGATGTGCCCTGAAGAAAGTCAGGTTACTGTCTGTAGGTGCATAGTTGAACCTAGACCCATAATTTAGTCATCTCTGGTGGTATTCATTCCATTCTCCTCTTTTTACCCTCTGCAGTCATTATACCTCAGACTGTAAGCAGTGGAATACTGGATATATTTTGATTTTTTTTTCATAGAATACAGAGTTATTAGACTAGGTGTACATAATCACTCTAGTCACCTCACTTAGGACTCCAAAGCAGCAAGAGGTCTGATGACCCCATTGGACTGTGCACACCATGCACTGCACAAACTCTTAGTGCACAGAAGACTTAGAGTCCAAGTAAACCCAATGTCCAGAGGGTAGAAAAAGTAAAAGCAGCCTAATCAGAGCCTTGACCTAGCAAGGAAAAGAGTTTGAGTGCACAGCTCCTAAGCCATTAAACAACAGCTGTCACTCTCACTTCAGCTCACTATTACAAATTTAACAGTGCTAAAGATTTACTTTTTTTCCTGAGCTGGTAATTTTTACTGGTACCTCCCTGATCCACAAAAAGAAACCTCATAACATCATACATGATGGGAAAAAGTATTTTTGCAAAAGTGTCTTTCTGAAGATGTAACACAAGGAATAAACCACCAAGATTAGGTTCTGTGAGCAGTGGGGGAATGGGCAAAAGGAATGTCTGCAGGGTAATGATGCGGGCAGCCTCACACCATTGCTTTCAGTGCTATTGATTCTGATGTATCCATTGTATCAGCCTCACTAAAAAACAGTGAGATTGTTTTGTTTTCATTCTCTTTCTTAATGACTAAGAATATAAACTTAATTTCAATATGTATACACTTCCTGAACCAACTATGTGGTGTTTGGCTTGTCAGCAACTACGACATGCTCTTGTACACCAAATTACACTATCATTTCAAAAGGCTGCCTTTTCTGTTCTTTCTTGTCATACATGCACAACTCAAATTAGTTTGTAAGAAACATTACATTCATTTGTGGTACTTGCCAGGAAAGGACAGAAAATTTTAGTAGGGATTATAAACTAACACTACTGTGGTTATCAGAAACCCTTATAGTCTACTAGAATCTTAAACATGTGGTTTAGCTTCCACTGAAGTCAAATGGAAAACTAAGAATCAAACTGGCTCAGAGAGAAGTGTCATGTTGTCTTGGCCATTGGTTGGAAATTAGGATAGCTATTACAGTAGTTATGCAGCTGGAAGTATTTAAAGAAAACAGCAGGAAACACAAAAGATTATTCAGAAGAGGCAATTCTGGAGTAACCCTTTCAGTACATTAAAGCTCACTATACTGCTCTTGTTCTGATTCAGAAGAAGGTTAGACTCAAGGAAATTTTTTTTTTTTTTAAACCTGTGTTTTTCATTAGGGTAGAATATATTTTGTACAACTGCCTTGTCACAGAGAACTATACAGCAAGGATGAACAGTAACAATAGCCACATGAAAATCCATATATTTTCCTTTTACTCTCCATCTATTTGGAACACTTTATTCTGCCTTAAGGCATGTTACTCACATAAATACTTGCTGAGAACATAGTACAACCTACTGCAGGCACAAAGTAGTGAAACAGTAATAACATGAAAATTACTTCAACACAGTGTCTATGAACCATGGAAGTCCCACTTGAGCACTGAAAATAGAGTTTAATTGTAACATAAGTGTTTCTACTCTGCAAAAGAGAGAAATTCCACCCAAAGACAGCCACAGGTCTGCACAATTAAATGTACATCAAAATGAATGAAGCAAAAGTAAACATTTGTATTAGGCTGTGCTTCACTTTTTCTGTGCTTTTACGTTCACTGAGGAGACTGCTTGAGAAACACTGGTTACTGGTTCCTAGAACAACTCTCTGTGTAAAGAATGCTTATTTTTGCAAGACCTGGCAAATGGGTTTAATTTGAGCAAACTTGCCACTGGACTTTCCAGTGTTCTCTGCTTTTTCACATATAACTTTTTAAAAAATCTTTGTAGTTGTAATGTGGAATATTTACACAAGCCCCCATTAGTACTGCTTTACTGAGTCACCCCAGGAGCGTGAGTGGCTGTCCCATGATCTCTCTTCTATAGTGTATTGTCTTTGTAAGTCTACTAAGCAAAAAAGGGAGTTTCATGAGCAAACTCTGTCCTGCTGCACAGAGATGTATTCCAGTCATTTTAGAATAAGGGAGACTGAATAGATGTTGAGATTTTTACCCCATCCTTTAGTTTATCACAAGGAAAACAGTTTAAATGGCATTTTGCAATATTTTTTTCCAACATCTGGACAAAAAGGTCCAAAGTATCTTTTTTTTCCAAATTGTCATTAACATTACACAAGACAGCAATATTTATTTATTTTTATAGTTTTGAGATCCCTGCTGGAACAATTTCCTCTGACACAATTTCATCATTTCCTCATTGAATCTTTATGGCTGTAGTGAACAGTGCCAGAGGCTTTACCCAATGTAGCCTCATAAGCATCTTTCCACTCACAGTTTCACAGCACTGAGATTATGAGTAGATTTTTCAGAGCACTTAAATGACTTAAAATTTTGTATACATTCTCTACAAAAAGGAGGTGGGCATATAGAAAGCCAGGAAAGCCGTAGGTTGTCTAAATCTCACAATAGTGAGGCAACTTTCCATCGGCCAACTCCAGTACTAACAGCAATTTAGCCACAGCAATGTGGAATACAGTTTGACAAAGAAGCTTAGAAAAGTTTTGAGGTGTGATTAAATTGTTATTAGTACATGGGCTGCCCCTTAACTGCTGCTATAAATTACAGGCAGCCTTCCACAAGCATCCCACCTTGGAATCCCACCTCTTCTACTCACAATAACCTACACTGTGCTCTCCACAATCCTGAGACACAGCTTATCAAGACATAAATACTAAATATTTTTGCTGAGAGTAATTCCACTAATGAACAGGGCAGTGGAAAGGGGGACTCATTTATAGAATATTCAGTCCACTAGGACACTGTGTAGTATTTTATTTTATTAGAAAAACCCAAATGCATAATTGAAAAACAGCAAGTGGCTTAGACACATAACAGCATTACTATGCTGGAAGAGGCTTGAAGCTAAAATGCTTTGTCTTGCTGTCTGTCCCTGGTAGGCAAGGACATGTGCACAGTCAGTCACTGTGACACAACAGATCTTGTGAAGTCACAGTAACTCAGACTGTCAAAGCCATCCAGCCTCAATACACCTCTGCAACTTTCCTATTCCCTCTATATACTCTTATGTGGGTGCCCAACAGCTTCTTTTTATCATTAGAGGGATGAGAAAGACAAGTCAAACATATGCCTTAAGCCATATAAGAAAGTCCCACACCTTCTTAACCAAAGCCTGTGGGGGAAAAAAAAAAAGGTAACCTGTGTTAAACATAGTAGAGAGCTTCAAAGCCCTAGTTCATGAACAAAGTGCCAGAGTCCCTAGAAACAGCAGAGGATCACCTGCGCCCTCAGGTATTTTTAGAAGAGACTGAGGAGGGAAAAAGAAGCACAGATATTTGAAGTGCACTGAGCCATGCTTCATGTTCACAGCAATCAAAGGTACATCTCAGCTCTCCATTATCCTGGCTCAGGACTCAGTACAGACAGCTCATATGAAGCAGACACTGATAATTAATAGGTCTGATGTCAGCACAGAGGTCAGCATAATTTTCTAGGTAGGAAATTCTGTCAGGTAAAGAGAGGATTCATCCTCTTCCTCAAGCAGACACAGTTTAGCACTTGCTTTTGTAATGCACTAGAATATTTATGAACACCATGCTCACATAATTTATCAGACAAGTAATTTGACATTCCTTGGACTCCTCACATTATCTCATCTCTCTCCAGCAGGCTGATCTCCAGCAATATTACACTGGAACACTGGTGTTTTGTATGTGGCATTGATTATGCAGAATATCTTCTATTTCACCATCAGTTCACTTCATCACACCAGTCTGCCTTCCTCTTGTCACCAGCCTCTGTGCTTCTCCTCTGTTCAAAACTATTTTCTTTGCCTGAGGCCATCCAAACTATCAACCTCTTTTTTTGACTGAAAAAATAAAAAAAAAAAATCACTTCTGTTCCTAACAGTCCTTAGTATTTGCCCTCTCTTCATCTCAAATGGCTGTCTGCTCCAGGCACACTTCTCCTGTCACAGTGTCTCTCCATCCCCTGGACCTTTCATTAATCTGATTCCAACCACGTATAGCCAGTGACATTGTTTCCAGTAGAATTGTCACCCTCTGAGAGAGGCACAGAAAGCAGCAACACCATCCGCTGTGAAGAAACCTGGAGTCAAATGGGGGTGTAACAATGGAGATAAACGGAGACAGAGAATAAAATCCCCAGTCATGAGGCAGGTTAATGCTGGGCAGACAGTACCTCCAGCCAGAAACAGAGTATCTATTTCCTTTTTATTTTCTTTACAGTTTGGCACTGCTTTACATAGCTCATCATGTCAACAAAGTGTTTGATTTGAATTTTATCAGGCACCACAGGCTGACAAAATTAAATCTAATTAGCAAAACCCTCTGCTCCTGAGCATCCAGTCCAGAGAGATTTTACCTTCTAGTCTTAAATTAACTATAGGAATTAAATCTATTTCAGTCATTACAGCTTTTTAATACCCTAAAATATTTAGAGAAATTGGATTGTCACAGCTTCAAGTACATTTTCAAAAACACTCACCCAAAAATTCTTGTAGATTTTAAGAGACCTGCATTACACCCACGGACTATGTCAAAACCAGCCAGACCCAAGTTCTGCCAAAAAAAAAAAATAAAATAAAAAAAAAAAATATACGTGTGAGGACGTGTATGGATTCACAGAACAAACATCAAACCTTAGACTTCCTCGGGAAGTAATACAGCTGTCAGTGCACCCAACAGAGCTGCATCATGCTGCGAGGGACTGGGAAACAGCTTTGCAGATCTTGGCTCTGATGTTTACTTGCCTAGGGTGAGCTTAAATACCACTGCATGAAATTGACAAAAACTCAAGTCACAACAGCCATGGAGCCAACAGCTGGAAGCAAAGGAATTTGCAAGGAGAGATTTATATTAAGTATTTATACAAATATATTTGTGTGATATTACAAACATTCATATGTATTTATTTAAAATGAACCAAGGATTCAAATTCATCTCTGCTTTGTGGACAACAGTAGCAAACATAAGATAGAAAATCAAGTATCCACCGTTTGCATCTTCTCACAAAAAATAATCTTGTTGAAGCTATGTGTTTTTCATCAGCCATAGCCAGATCTAAGGTACATAACTCAACTTTGCTGTTTCTGATAAAAGTAGAAGCCATAATTAAAGCAGCTCATTGGCATAATATATTCAATACTGTTACCAGTATAAGCACATCTACTTAATAATCAGTTGACTTAGCAGTTTTTTTCAATTAAATATTAAAATGAGTTTTATGGTTCTGGAATATGAAAACAAAAATCACCATACAAATCAGATCAAGACCACATCTTTTTATGTGGTACTGGACAAAGAAACTGTTACAAATTTAATAAAAATCAAAATTGAAAACATAGAAGTACATTTCACTAAGCGAATAAACTCCCGAATTGCCTCTATTAAAGAACTGAAATAAGCATATTAAAAATCACAAATAAGAGGTTCAAAAATTTTATTTGTGCAGCACTGACCATGAACTCATGCCTATACAGTCAGTCCCTGCACTAAATATATTGTAGGAGACAGTCTTTACCTGTATAACTGATTGCACATGGCACAAGTCTATTTTCAGAACTGAATCAGAACTAGGATACTCAACATTAACAGAATCTTTAATTCAACCAGGAAATTAATGATAGTGTTTTACTGACATTTGTTTGGTGTGCAAAAAGCTCAAAATGATTTTCAATAAAGGGTCAAAAGGAAATTAAGATTTTTTTAATGGAAACTACACCCACAAGAAACTATCACTTTTTCCTAATAGTTTTACATAAATGAAAGATCTGCACAATCCTTTCACTCATTCATGTTATAGCTTTTGTCCTAAGGCTGTGTCAGAGACTGAAAATAATTCATGCCTCAAACAGTGATACTACAAAAGGCAACAACCAGAGATGCCTCCCTGAAGACTGGGACTTTGGACTGAAAGTCAAGCTGCTGATTAGATAAAGGGAAAGCCCTCTTGTTCAATCACCTGAAACAAACAAGGCTGGGGGAAAAGATATGCATCCCCAAAAAGCCAAAGCCACCAGCTGCGCTGAGAGAATCATGCCCGGCTGAGTTTGGGATGTGGGGGAACACAGCTCACAGAAGCCAGGCTCACAAACTTCCCCCCCCAACCGAGTGCGGTGGGGGAGAGGAGATTTTTGGGTGTGTGGCATAACCTCTGGCCAGAGGTACTGAACATCCATCCTCAACTATACAAACTGGCCCAGCTGTGTGAAACCCAACCCCACAGGCCAAATCCACGGGACTTTCACGTGAGAGGCAGCTGAGACCATCAAAGACCCCCCCCCAAGGTGCCCCCCCGGATGCCTTGCGCTACAGGACCACATGTGATGCAACAGATCCAAAGTCTGTTGCAAGAGACAATGGCAAACTCCAGGGACATGCCTGGACATCACCCCCTGGCTTGAGGGAATATTAACCCAGGGCACTCTGTGCTTTCTGGGGGACCTTCGCCATCAAGAAGACCGGCAGGAGAGAATCATCGGGATGCCAGTGGGACCCACGGAGCAGTGATACTCTTTTATTCTGCCTCTGTCACTTCTCTGTCCCCTCAGCCTTTTTTCCTTTTCCTCCCTTTCTCTTCTCTTTCTCTCTCTCTCTCTCACTCATATTTACTATCAAATAAAACCCATACTATTGACTGGCATATGGTCTCGTTTGCACCTTAATTCGGGCAGAGGTATTTCTAAGAACCTAATAATCGGATCATGACAGGCTGTAACACCAAACTGTAATGCAGGCATATTATTGCTTTATATTACAGAAAGTTTTAACCTCAAATTATTATAATACATCACTGCTAGCAATAAGTTTTTGTTCTCTTCCTGTATGATGGTAAAGTTGCAACACAAAAAAAAAAAATTATAAGCCAAGAAACCTGAATGGATATTTACTCCTGCTCTTCCCCAGAGACGCATTTTTTTTTGTTAGTGGACACTTTAGAAGATTTTAGGAAGGGGCAGAATTTACATAGTGAATATAAAATAACTATAATTCTCAGGGTTGTTTTGTTGTTCTTAACTTACCTTTCACAGCACACTCAAAAATAACCTGTGGATATTCAAGGCTGTGTGAGTTGCAGACTGAAAAACACTTCTGAATATAGAGCAGCAGGAATTAAAATAATTTAATGTCATCACTGTGGCCAGATTAAAAGGAAGAAATCTACATAAACAAGCCTTCAAACCCACATGTATCAGGGGAAATAAAGGCGTTTTTTCAATTAATAAAATGTTCATTTCTACTTGAAAATGATCTATCAAGACCAGCCACAATTTTGCCTCAGGAGCAAAACCCAGTTCAGCAATAACTGCATCAGAAATACATCCTAATTCATCAGTTACATTTCTGGTCCAAAAAAAAGAGATAATGGGACCTGCCCTAGTTTCTCTAATGTTAAAGCGTCAAGCCTGACTACTGCACTTGCCTTGAAACCAATCATCCACTGTTCAAGGCCAGGGCTGTGATCCCTAAAGTAAGCCATCTTCAAGAATATTCCCATGGGACACAAATTTCCACATGTGGGTGATACCTGCATCCTAAATATGGATTCAAATAGGATCTGGTCTCATGACACCCTCATACCAGACCTTTAGAAAAGCAGGAGCAGGGGGCACCTTGCAGGGAATTCCCACCTAGTGACTCACTCATAATCTTCGCTTTCAGATTCTTTAAAGAATCCTGGCTCCTCTAATAGGCTCTGAAATGCTGCAAGGATCTTAAGCATGTGGAAACCACTGACAATCTCATTATACATTTTACCTGCAAAATTTTTTATTCCATTTATTTTTCTGTTTCTTCCTGGCACAGTACTTTTAGAAGATCTTTTCCCCTTCTTCATAACCCAGCAAAATAAGTCTTGGTACTATGACACCAGAAGAGGGAAAACAAGGCCAGGGACTGAAATTCATTACCATAAATTATAATATGCTTCCTTCCCTTGAGGTCTCAATTAAAAGCAGTAAAATATATTAAAGAAAAAAAGAAGTGTGAAAAAGTATTAGAAGAAATATTTAACGCTGAACTTTATTTTTGATCTTGCTATTTTATTCCCAGGTTTGACACAGATTTTAAAGAAATTCTGCCAGTTAATACTGCTAAACATGTATCTAATTCCCTCCCTATTCTTACCTCCTCCAACACAGCTGGAATAGTCCATGTCCTTGTTCATAAATAATTTCTTCTTGCTTTATAAAATATACTTAAAACATATCTAGGAAAGAAATACAATGGAGCAAATAGATAAAATAATTACAAACTCAGTTATAGCCCATTATACACAGTGGCATCGACTCACAGAGTGACTGTTCACTGGCCAACCACATTGAAATTAAGAGGGGAAAATTGACAGAAATCATAAAGATTTCTTGCCTGGATCTTTCTGAGAAGCACTGAAGCCCTGGCTGTATTCTAGAGCAAGTTCTACACAGGTGAAATCTTATTGTGAGACAATGAGCTTGAAAGTTCTCCTGAATTTTTTACATTTTTCTTCCTCACCTACTCTACCCTCTATTTTTCTCTTGCCCTGTCCTTTTTTTTTTTTTTTTTTTTTTTTTTTTTTTTTTTTTTTTTTTTTTTCTTTTTGTTTGGTGTCAACAACTCCCCTTTCTAATCATTTCTTCAGGTCTGTAGCATGAACATGACCATCAAGTCAGGTTTTTTCCTTAGGTTCTCACACCCAGAAGGATATCTTTCTGCCAAATATCATCAAGATAATGGGTCTTTTTTTCTCTCTTTCCATGTTTAAACTCTTGTATCAGCTGAAATATCTGTTTCTCTTCAACATTACTTCGTCCATACTTGTTCAAGATGATGTCTAAAACATCAATGCTCTGATAGGCCTTGAAACTGACTCTCTGCCATTCTGGTTTGGTACTCTGCCATAGGGAATATTTGTAATCAGAAGAATCTCACTATCTATACCAATTCTTCACGGCCCAAAAGATCCAGAGTCTAAATGCATGTCTTGCATAAGTTTTTACTCAATGTGAAGATGTAATTTTGTACTATACAAATTTGGATTATGTCATGCTTCCTTTTTATTTTTCCACATGCTTCTCTTGTATTCTACCAAAACAGGTGCACCAACTTCTTCCATAACATCTTCATACTACTCCCAGCTCCTTAGCTAAGGAGGAAGTATATGTGTGTACTCTTGAAAATTTTTCCTTTCAGTGTTTAAAGATGCCTCCTTCAACATTTGCACAAATATTGATTACTTTAAAATCCAGAAAGTAACAGCCTGAGCCATAACAAACAAATATCGATTATTTTGTTCCTTTTACCATCTATATACTAGAGCTATCTCTGAGCTGATCTTTCAACCATCAATTCACCATGAACAAAGCATTTTTTTATTTATGATCAAGTGACTACATATTTCTGTTCCTGCAGCTGGGAGTTAAACTTGAAGTCTATTAACTTTGAAAAATACCTATTTACTTATGCCAAGCTTCAAAGATGACACTGAGAGACAGAATATAACCAAAAGAAAGGTATTTTTTTAATCACAGATGGTGGTTAGAATTAAGAAAGGACAGCAAAATCTATCTTTCAAAGGTGTGAAACTGGCCCTACAGTATCTGGTCTGGGAGAGAGGGCCACCACAAACATGTGGCCAGGATTCAGCCAGAAGCCGGGTCCAAATCTTCTCTGAGGTGGTAATGGTGTTTTTCAGTCTTTGCAGATACTGAGTTCTGAGACTGTGAACAACCTCTTTCATATTTAAAATTGGCCAAAGATATGAATGGGGGTGGGGGGAGGGAGGAGGGCATTTTGCACTCAAGACTATGTCTCATCCTTTCAAGGGGAATTTTTCCTGCCTGGCATCTGAAGGAAAACAGTGGTTTTATTTGGTTTTACTTTTAATTTAATCTTATCAAGACTTTTTTCCTTTCTGAAGAGCAATCTTCTTTTTTTCCTCAGTAGTTACTTCTCAGAGCTATTAGGTATCTGTAGTAATCATGGTTTAGCTTTTGGTAACAATTTGACCATTCACAGCATACACTATTATTACATTTCTATGACAAATCTGGAAATCCCAATATGTTATTTATAATTCCAATTCCTAATAGGTTAATATACACAAACTGACCCTATGATTCTGATAAAAAGAGAGTGTATAAATCACATATCTAAATGGAATCTCTGTACCTCAAATCTTCTGTGAATAAACTGCAATCCTAAAGAATGCCAGTGATTTCTACAGACCACTCTATTGCTTGTAGTTTACTCTACCGATTGCACTCCAAGTAACCTTTCAGTACTGTTGATTTTTATGATAGGTTAAAATTTTAAAAGAACAATAGTAACAATAATATTTCTTAATTTCTAAATTGTCAGGTTCCACAAATTCCTTTCCTTGTTTCACATATTGACAGGAACAAAGATCTACAAAAGACATCATTAACTGAGCAAACTTTTATCCAAAAGATTTTTCAAACCGCATGAAAGAGCCAAATTAAAAGTAAGGAGAATTTATTAGTTGTGCCTCTCGTAAATCATGCAATTGAATACAAATATGATATATCCACCTTATCAGCAAATTTGAAGATGTTATTTCTATATCCCTGTTTAATAACAGCATCAGGACTCAATGCAGATCTTTCCCCTGTGTTTCACTTTTCCAAACATTGAAAATGTCTGCTGCTTTTACTTGCAAGAACATCTGTTTAATTATCCAGCCATTATGCCAACATTGCTTTTAATTTGCTTTTATTTTTTTTTTTTTTGTGCTGTACGTTTAGGTCTGAATACTTGCTGACATCACTCTTAGTCCGTTTCTCATTCCTATTTTTAATATCCCCATTGAAAGCAATTAATTAAACCCATCAACAGCCTGTGTAATTTTTCTGAAAAATTATTTAATATTTTTGAGCTTATCTGAGCTTCACTGCTAATTTACCTCCAGTTTCCAAATTCTAGTGACTACTAACAGTTTGCTTTATTATGATTCCTTCTTGAGAAGGCTTTTCATGGGTTTGTACTGAAATAATCTACTGTTCTTTCCCATTCATTCAGCTTTGCTTTGCAATGATTTGTGAGATGAGACATTAACAAAGATTGCTTCAGGGATACTACCTCTTTCATCCTTCTGCTGGTGAGCATCTGTGAGAATAAAGCCCACGTGAGAACAGCTCACAAACCACAAGCTGTCACATGTCCCTTGTGATCTGTATCTGCTGCAGAGTGCATTGCAACTGTTTCTTCCTTAAACTGTGGCAGAGAACTCAGATTTTTTTGTCCATATTTTTGTTTATTTACATAAGATGATTTCTCCTGTCCTTGACCCTCACAAGCTCTCCAGCATCACAGTTTTCTGCCTTTTCAGATTTGTCCTAAAAGGCTCAGCTCCTTTCTTACTTTCCACGTTGCCACACCAAGTCTTTCCTCTCCTCCCACTCTTATCACAACAGGTAGGGAAAATAAGATGGTATCAGAAGCTCATAATTTTGCTGTGTCTTAGTTAGCACTCTGTGAAGTGCTGAAGCTGCTTGAAACACTATTGCTCCAGTTAAATACAGATAGGGAGGCAACAACTAATACTTGTGTTCCTGTGCTGAGACTTCACAGAACTGAAGTTCCACTTAAGAAAAGTAAAACTAACAGGTCTGACTATCTCCTAATAGATTTTCTCAAAGACACTGCTTTCATCAGCTCAGTTCAATATGCAAAGATCAGAGTATGTAAAGAAAAAACTCAGACTCTCTTCCTGTTATATATATATATATAAGTTCAGATATGGAATTCAGATTCACTTTTATAAATGTGACCTGTTATTCAATGCATGTATAAAATAAACACAAGAATATCAGTGGATATTGATAGCAAAATCCATAAAAAATTCCATAGAGAAAATACATGGATTAGACTATTGGTTATGTTTTGCTCTACAGTGCTCCCCAAAGTCCTTCCCACAATACACTCAAAGGAACGGATCGTTTTCCATTATCCTTCACTTAGCTGACACATTTCACCACAGCTCTTCATAATTCAATCTTCAGGGATTCTCAAACATTTGATAAGATGCACGATTTTTCACCAGCTTTTCTTTAATTTTTTTTTTCTCTTGAATAGAACTAATATGAGCAGTGCTTGTCATTTGTTATTAATGGAAATCAGTGAAATGCAAAAGAACGGAATAACTTCTACCATGTTATCAACTTAAGAAATCTACATACCTGACAGGAGATACTAAATGTTTGCAGAAAATATGAGGTTTTGGAGAAGAATGAAATTCACAATGATTCAGGTGTGTATCTGGAAATACAGGTAAACTAGGCAATGTATGACACAATATCATCCAGTATAATTTTCAGGTTTAAGGTTCTTAAAACCTTTTACTTTAGGCAAAAGATGTTCAGAGCCATAGAATGCCGTTAGACAAGTTTTATTTTCTTTGCTGCTTTGCAGTCACTGACATTTCTCTTGCATAGGTTTCCTCTAAATTCTGTGAGCTTGTCTGCCTTTTTAATAAAATCTTAACAGCTTCAGAGCCTGGTTTAATTTGCAGTTTTGATGAAGGAGAAATGGGGGGAAAAGGCACTGTATCATCATTATACTTGCTCCAAAGAGCCAGAAAATTCCCCTCTGGATGCCTGAGACTTGGAAAGTGCAGTTCTTCCCAGTGGGAAAGCAGGAAACTTGGCAAGTTCCTGCACTAAGTTGTCCTCAGTATCTGGCTCCTGTCTGCTCACTGCTCAACTCCTCGCCTTTTCTAAAATTGTACTCATAGGAAAAAAAAATTACTCAAAAAGAAAAAGTTAAGCTCTCAATATCTGGTATTATGAAAAAAACAAAGAACCACTATGGAGGATTATTATTAATATTTATATGCTTACTTTCTTCTTATGAAACAGCAGGAAAAGTAAAAGCAATGAAACACTAACGTAATATCTAAAGGGTTAAGTCTACTATGTTTGGGCCCAAGCTTATATTTTCATTTATTTTTTAATGAACAAAAAATCCCTGATTTTTATATTCACAAGTTTACCAATAAATAAATGACAAACTGTACTTTAGACAAAAACACAGAAATGGCAGAAGCTCCTACTGAGATGTTAAGGAAGAAAAGAGCAGTGTCTGCAGATGTGCAGCCTTGGCATTACTTTTTACACAACTCTTGAAGCCACGTGCTTGTAGCCAAGTATATGAATACAGGAACTGCTTAGTGAAGTCCAGAACAAATTCCTCAGGCTGGACTCAGTATAACAAGTGACTACAGGCAGAGTGCATTTCTAGAAACACAACAAAGGCAAATACTGGAGATGGGACTAGTTTGGATTCCAAAGAGTGCTTACTAGTACTACTCCCAGTCCTCACTTTTTTTTTCCTAATAAAGGTACCATAATATGCCCTGGATTAACACACGTGTGTGTCACTATGGAGTTGTAGCCATGATAGGAATTTTAATGCATATACAAGATGTGTAAGGTCTTCCTATTATATAAAACTTATATACGACACACTAGCAACTACTTGAAATATGTAAGTAAATCCCTTTCTCCTCTCCTTGTTTTATTTCTCCAGTTTTCTGGGATAGATCAGCTGTTTGAGCTTTTTAGTTTGGTGTCAATCCCAAGAAAAGAATTACTGGGATATATTCATTATTGAGGAAGAAATTTGCAGACAAGACAGGCATTTATACACTCCTTGGCCAGTTCTTGGGGTATTCAGAGCTGCTCAGAGCATATGAAAAAGGTTTCCTTCACATCTGTTTTTACCTGCTTTAGAATGCTGAATAAAACACAGGCTGGTCCTGACTGATGCAGACCAGCACCTCCTAAGCAAATACTCCTGTAATGCTCAGAGTTAGGCACTCAGTCTAACTGCCTCAGTGTACACCATAGCAATACTCAGACATGACAAACAACAGTACTCAGGATCACATTGAGACCCTCACAGACCCTCCATGAAACAAGTGATTGTCATGCTCTTTTTTCAGTAATCAGCATTCTTTGCAAACCTCATAGAAACACACTTGTTTGTTCACATACTGAAGACTTTCAACCTGAACTGTAAAGAGGTTTTTTTTTCCCATTTTGAGATGAGTACTTCCATGTGACTGATTTAAGAAGAATTTTCCTGTCCTTCCTCTTTAATGAAAGTATGTAAGCTGTTAAACCTCATTATTCATACAGATTTCTCTTCTCTATTCATTTTTATCCCTGCTGTGGGAATGCCACCTGCTCTTCTTCCAGTAGCTGTCTCTATTTCCAAACCTGATCACAGAGATGCAACACATCAGGGTGCACTATACATGCCTTAAGTATGGTTTGAATTACATAACAAAACTCCCACGAGAGAATAATTTATCAGGAAAACCCTTGTCAGGATGGTCTCACAACTAAGTCTGCACTCTCTTGCTGGCTGTCAAGAGGACCACAAATCTCCACAATTCCAAAAAGTCTAGTGGTACAAAGATGGAGCCAGTTCTGTTGACCAGTGGCAGCACTCATTCATCTTTGGATTTATATGACTTACTACAAACCAAATGGGGTAAAAGAGTATCAAAAAATCTTCTTTATGTAATTATGGGAAAGTTCAGCACATGTATCTAAATCTATTTCAGTTGTGCCTGTCCCATTACAAGCTAGCCCAGTGTTTGAATAAAAATGTTGATTTGAGATACCATATCAGGTTTATTGACACTGAGTGACTTCATCTAATGGCTTTTGTTGTGGTCAGTACTTGAATTCATAGAAGTTTTTTTCATGGAAAATCCAAAAAATTATACAGAAGTGCATCAACCTAATAGGAATCATCAGTGCTTTATATCTTATTGCCCAGAGCCCAACAGGACCCAAAAGGTGGTCCTGGCAGGGCTGCATCACTGAGCCACCCTCTCTGTTTACACCCACCTTGTGCACCCCAGGGGGGTAACTTCTTGACTGTGCATTGGAACAGATTTCCCAGAGAGGTGGTGGAGTCTTCCTCACTGGAGATATTGATGAACCATCTGGATGTACTCCTGTCCTATAAGCTCTAGGATGACCCTGCTTAAGCAGGGAGGTTGAAGCAAATGCCCCACTGTGGGTCCCTTCCAAACTGACTCATCCCATGATTCGGTGTCTGGCAGAGCTGATAGTGTCCATATAGTGACAGGTGCTTGTATCGACAGGCTGTGTGGGTCTGGTCATTCAGCACTTTGGGAGTTCTGAAGTCATGTCCTCCTGGTAGAACTTAGGTATTATTGGCTGTAAGCCTTCAGCCATGTCCTCTGTCCTGCATGCGCACTCAGACCTGCTAACACTGCATTTCCTCATGAAGCACCAGCTGGGCTCAACAGAAGAAAAGGAAACAAAACCCAACAAATTATATTTTTCAAGTTTGCAAAGAGCATTTCTCATGGGAATAGAAATGGATTGCGTGGGTAGGAGCCTCCCATCTGCTTTTGCTGTGGGGAGGTGAGCAGGACACCAGCCATCCCCCACATCCAGCGCTTCAGCTGTGCGGGCTTGGGGCCAGCATCTAAACCACACAGCTGCTGGACTTAAAGGAAGCTATAATGAGGAAAGCAAGAGTCAGCCCCAATAGAAGATGCCCCTCTGCAACTTTCTTGGAAGCCAGTTGTAAGTGAAGGCTTTCTCACACCCAGATCCTGCCTGAGCTGCACTGCAGCAGCATCTCAGCTGGGGTACAAGGTGGTCATCTAGACCCAGTCCCTGATCTATGGACCAGCACCCCAGCCTAGCCATAGGTCTGCCTTGTCAGTGCAACACTGGCTCTCAGCTGTGCCTGGCAGCAATCCCCAGGCCTGCAGGATCGTTCTTGGCTTCCCACTCCCTTCCCTGTGTGGGACAGTCTGCTATGCTGCTCCCAGACGGCAGTCCACAGTGCAAAGGTATAAAAGTGTGAAGGAGAAGAGCCAGGAAATTGCACGAGCTATATATGTATTATCACATATTTAAAACAAAAAGTTAACAGTATCTGATATACCGAATGTTTTGCTGCTGGCCAAAAATGAGTGAGATGACCTCTCTCTATTAGTCTGCTAATAAACACTACACACTGTTATTTACAGGACCAGAGAGAACACATTTTTTACACATAGCCCTTGGGTGATAAAATCACCAGTCAATATGCATGTATAATTCTCATGAAGGTCATTGTAACCCCATATGTTCTCAAGTCTTAAAGGCACCATGTGAATAAGCACTGGAAGGGCTTGGTTGGTCATACCAGCCAATTATGACCGAGAAGGTCGTAAATTGACACACAAACTTAGGCCTATTAAAAAGCTATTAGATCATCTACATCAGCTATTCAGCTGTTCTGAAATTGGACTTGGGCAACAGTCATGTGTGCAGTCTAACGCGTGTGGTCTGATGCCCAAACAGTCAGCATTCAGCTGTCCTTTTTCCGCAGAGACATCTTGACGTGCTCCAGAGACAGAAGTCTGTTGTACAACATACAATACATACAGAGGTTGTATGCAGCCTCTCTGCAAGCAGTTAGCAATTGCTCACCCCTCTCAAGCTTAACCAGAATCTAGAATCTGTGTTTTTCTTCTGTTTGGTATAGCAAACATTTTCAGGTGACATTTGATGCAAGCTGTCATAATCAAAAGTCAACTCCTGTATGGACAGAGATAGTGATAATCTGGTACAACACACCTGGGATTATAATTTCTCACTGAGATATTTTGTTATATTTTACCCTTCCAGAACTATACAGAAGAGAGGAGGCAGATGTCCAGGATAATGAGCTGCAAAATTGTCACTTAAATATGAAGTCAACAGTCCAGAGACCTTCCTTACACCCTTGGCACAAGATTAAATGGAACAGAGAAAGGCAGTACTGGTATCATAGACAGAGTGGCAAATTTGGAAGGATGGCCCTGGGTTGTGCTCATGCTGCCAGCACTGCAATCACAACTTGATATCCAAACACTGGATTTGTGCTGCCCTGTGTTGGAAGCGCCTCATTACATGCTGATCTGAACTCTGCCATCCTTTCTGCTGCAAGTCCTTTTGTGAGGATTTTGTTCAGTCCTCAATCATACTGACAGAGTAAAAGTGCCTTCCATTCTCTTTAAATTTCCACATGTACTGGGTGACTTCCTCTGCTTTTTATGTTTTAATTGCTTTGTCAAAAAGAGTAATTCAGGGTTTTTTAGAAAATTTCCAGGGTGATTTCACCACAGTTCCACACATGACCTCTTCTCCCCTCAGAGAATTGCAAGAGTGACTTTTATCCTTACAGCACCAAAACACTTGTATGCTTCACCTCCTTTTTTCATGTCTCTGGATGATTGCATGTGCATTGCTTGTGTTCCATTTTGTCCATTGCTTGTGTTCCATTTCCAAGGAGGAAAAGGAAAGGTCAGTGTCTCAATCTGTATATCTCAACCTTTCACAAGCATTGAAATTCAAAGCAAAGTATGTTTTTAATATAACATATTTCTGCAAAGGTGAATGAGAGTCAGCTAGTGCACTGATCCTTTTCCTTCAGTTTCAGGGATTTGAATTCAAATTATTCATTCTGCCACCTTGTCTAGATTAATGAAGCTGAATACAGAAAACTTTAAGAGATATTATTAACTTTGTACCGAGAGTAGATGAAGTGCATGGTCCCACACTAGACCTTGCCTTCTGCACTAATGATAGCGATTTATCTCGGGTCTTTCATTATTTAAAAATAGTTTGCCACCCAAATGCATGGCAATGAATTTGAGTGAAAGACTTAGTTCTATAAGACAGCATGTACAACTAGCACTGCTTCAGGAAAGTAAAGGGTAACTTTAAGACAGGATAATATTTAAGGATTTTGTTCTAGTCATTTGTACTGCAGAACAGCAGTCGATTCTGTGTAGGATCCTTGTTTCAGTACATGTTTTTAATTGCGCAAGGGTTTTTTTCCTTGATATAAATAGCAGGCTATTAGGAAAGTTTGCAAAAAAATCTGGTTGTGTCTACCCTTGCAGACCCTATCAAAGTGCTTTTCACTTTTCAGTCTACTCTTTCCTTCCAAGTCCAAATAGTAGACAATAGCTAGTACCTAAAATTTCTTGAAAGTAACTTTTGGGTTTATCCTCTGCTTCCTGTGCTATCCAACAAATTCTTCTCCTTATAAAGTTCATTTGCAATGCAACATGTATTTGTGTTACTAAGACTGTTAAATTTGCCTTCACAGGGGATTGAGGAAGAGGGGGGTGAAATCTTGACCTCTGCCTGCAAAATGATCTTGCCTTCCCAGATGAGACTGTAAATCTATACTTCACATACTGGTTTTCACCAACTAGACTTAAAGGCTGGTAGTATCCTCTCTCCCTCAAAAACAAATGCAAAATGGCTGATGAAGGCTCCTTAGGGTTTTCTTATTACATATTCCAAAACTCGAAGGTGCCCAGCAAATCTTATCATTCACAGGACCACAGAGATAGTTCATGTGCCCATGCAAGTTAGTGACTGCTCAACAGCATGAGAGGAAAGAGTTTTGTCTCTAACAAATATCCCACACCTATGTCAAACAACAATGTAGAAACTACTTCAGTGCATTTGCCTGATGCAGAATTGCCGCTACCCGTTTCTGTCGGGTCTTTTCAAGCTACCCAGCGGCTCGAGTGTGGCTTTTTCTGCATTCGGCTCTTTTACTCTGGACCTCTTACAGCCCTTGGGGCATGTAAATTCTGGTCTCCTTAGTAACGGCTCGAACAAGCTCACCCTCATCCAAGGCAACTTTAACAAGTTGTTAATGGGGCAGTTCCTGACGGCAAAGAAGCAGGGAGGGCTTTGTGTAGCTATTATTCCAAATTTATTAATTTGAAGGTAAATCACAAAAAGCCGAGATCTGAGGGTGTAGAGGGGTTTAAAAGGGGTGAGAGAAAGGGGCAGTCTAAAGGGAGGAACAGGGGAATAAACCAATAGAAAAATAAAACATGAACGGGGAACATCCAATGGGGAAACAAAGGGGTGGAACACATTAATATAACCAATCAACAGAACACGATAACAGAACTTTTGAGCAACTGATGAATATTAAAATAACTGTGAAGGGGGACAGGGGAGGAGATGGAACTTGACTGACACTTATGAACGGCGGGAAACTATCAATGCCTGTCTCCCCCATCCCCCTCAGATTCACTGCTCTGAGGGGAATAGTTTGACCATCTTGCTTCTTCATTAACACCCCTGCAGAAGGTAGGGGTTGCAGATTGTCCATTGTTTCCTGTGACCACAGCCACTGACTGGGTCACTGCCACACAGAATCACAGAGCATCTTCCCTTACCTTGCCTAAATAAATAACCTTAGCACTTGCATTGTGGTTAAACATTTTCACAGGTTCTTCTCTTCCACAGTCAGAGTAATTATGTAATGTTTATACAAGTCTGAGCCTAGAGCAGTGGGACTAGTGTTTTACTTCTTTAGCTTTAGAGGGTCTTGGCTCCTGCCCTTCTACCTTTCAAGCAGGTGTGAAGCAGCATGCAGGAGCTTGTGGCAGGAGCCTGGCATACTTCATGTGAGCCTCTGTTGACTCAAAAGTGGCTTTGCAAGATTGCCAGGAAAATTTTTAGTTCAGTGTAGCTGCACATTTGAAAGGTTTAGCCCTAAGAGTCTAAAATAATATTTATTTTCCTGAATGTTAAGGTTTTCTATAAGTAGAAATTACCCCTTCTTATGAATAAGAAGCAGACTTCATTTCTGTCATTTGCTCTCCATCCTTTAACATCTCTAATTGTGTTGTCTCCCAGCACCACCTCAACAATTTCTAAAGTCCCCTCAGGCTTTCCCCTAGACTTGGCATTTTCAAATGCAAAAATCCCTTTTGATCCTATATTCCAGTCTGGGACAAGTAAACAACCATCGATGAGTAAACATGCTCTGCTCCTAGGAGCCAGTCTGCCAGTCCATAGCTTCCTGCTGTTTCCCACAGTTTTCTACCAGTCTCTGATATCACCTTCTCATCATTGTTTTAGATTGAAGCATTATCTCAGTTGGTCAGAGCATGGTGCTATTAATGCCAAGGTGGCAAGTTCGATCCCCATTCGGGCCATTCACTTAAAGAGTTGGACTTGATGATACTTGTGGGTCCCTTCCAGCTCAGAATATTCTGTGATCTTGTTTTAATCCCTGCAACATTCCCACCTGTGATCTAATCTCAAGTTGTCCAGACAGAATAATATCAAACAGAAAATTGAGGGACCCTTGATGCTCATTAGGAAAACATGAATATTTCATTTACTCTCCTCAGCATGCCCTTTTCACTTTACTGAAAGTACATTAGCAACTCATATGAAAGCTCACAGAATTTCTGCTCCATGTGCTGTCCTACCCAGCCACATCTTGATGATTGTCATTCCCTTTCTCTTACCACACTTAAGAAATTCATGCCTTCAAAACCAGTTCATTTATTTACCCCAGTATGTTTTTTGCATTTTATTTTCTTTTTTTCCCCCCCTCCTGTCTTTAATTGACTGGGTTGTGTTCCTGACAGCTAAAGAACGGTTCAGCTCCACTAGAGAAGACCCCTCCCCAGACCCAAACCCCTTGACCCTTAAGGCATTTTTGTGAAAGCAGCTGCCATGAAAGCAATTTGTTGTTGATCTGAGTCCAAGAAATAAACACTCTGTGTTCCACATATACATATTCTGGGCTATACTTTAAATGTCACATAATTTTAACTTTGTATATAACTGGAATGTTTCTCCCTGCAGCTTATACTTTTGCATTATGCATTTATGTAAAATGCACTTAGCCAGGAGTAATCCTTTGAAATTCTCATCTTTATTCCACAGGGGAAAATTACGGACTGTCTTTTACTTAAACAAATCCAGAAACAGTTGTCTGAGTTACTATATAATTTAATTCCTTAATTTGAATCTAAACTTAATGCCACTTTCTTCCTTTGTTTAAAGTTTGATTGATAGGTTTAAAATCATTCTGTAACTATTGTCTTTGATTAATACTTTTAGAGAATGTATTTCCATTTTGCCTTTACATGTTTTGGTTTTTTGGTTTTTTTTGTTTTTGTTTTTTTTTTTTTTTTTTTTTTGAATACACTATTTGTGTTAATTTTAATTGTGGTTACTTTTTACAGGATGCTACAGAATGATTTTCTTTCAGTCTCATTCAGTTCAACTTCAATTCCTTAAACACTCAACAGTTGCATTTGTTGCCACAATTTATCATTTATGTTGACACATTTTCCCCTGCAGGAAATGCTTTCCTGAAGTTAATGCTCCATCTTTGTAAATCTTGCAGCATCTACTTTCACACTTCTAGTCCATTTGCATACTTGTAATCTACCTTCCAAATTCATGGAATATTTAGTAAATAATCTCATAAGATATTTAAATTTTCAGTCTTTGCAAACATGGAAAAACAAAATGAAAGTTTCATATTTGTATAAACCAGTAAAATATACATTGTTGTATCTGATACTTCACAAAGGAATTTTCTAACTTTTCTGTGCAGCCAAGTTTCAGTGACTTCACATCTCTTCTGGAAATATGTTTTAAAAGTAGCCATGAAGCTTTCTCTCCACTATTTCCCATGAGGACATTTGCAAAAGTAGTCCCAGGAATTCAAGTCAAACCTGAGGGGAACAAGGATTACTGACAGGATAAGTGAAAACACTGCTTTCATCATATGGTTTGGAAAGAAAAACTAGAAGTTCAGAAAACCCAGAAAGAATATTATTCTAGTTTTATACATACCATTCCTATCTTTTTCTTTCTACCTAGTCTTCATATCCACTTCTTCTACTCCCTATCCAGCTATCCCCTGCTATTCATGCACACTGGCTCACTAATACCAGCATCTGTAGTTTAGACAGCTTGTTGATCTAATTTTGCCAGAGGAAATTATTGGATTTCATTTTAGAAATGGTCAACACCCACCAACCTCACCACCAAAAATACTTTTGAAGAAATACTATCTAAACAGAAAGCAGCTAAAAATGCTTTCAGCTGATGCTCTCATGTCTCCCATGATTTCTGGGATTTTAAAGCCAAAGGGACAGGCAGACCACCTCTCCAGTCCTTGCTATCACAGACATTAAGATATACTACCCACCTAATACCATGTTTTTGAAGGTTATCTGTAGCAAGTACTACTCATGCTTATTTTCATTTCTGTATTACTGGTATAAGAAGAAAATAATAGTCCTTTTGAGGTGTACACAAAGTAAATAATATGAAATGGTCTGGTCTTGGTTATAGCACACATGGATCTGTTCTGCATAAGCTGTAATGAGCAAGTGTTACAGTGAAAGCAGTGCTACTATTACTTAAGGCAAATCCAACAAGAGAGAAAATAAATCCATCTAACAAATTCTCTGTGGTAGCAATGCCCCACAATATTATATCTTCAAAATGTTGACCTTGTTTCCACCTTCCATTCCTTCTACTGTATGTAGGCATGTCCTGCTCAGCTGCCTGTCTCCCCTGGGACTCAGCTACACACACCCTCACAGCCTTTCATGGCCACTGATTGTCAATTTAAGCAGCGAGGAGGCAGCAGCAACATTTGCTTTATATTTCATCTACGTTGCAAATATTATGGTGAACTTACAGAGCGTGAAAGCTTACAAACGTGGAAAAGGTTAGGGGATGTGGTACAACTCATTAAACCAAACCATACAGAATACATAAGGCTCAGGAGAATAAGGCAGAAAAAACCCGAAGAGAATATCCAACATTCCTTTAAAAATTCATGGTCCTTCACCCAAAGGTCAAAACCATGAACAAATGCTCTCTAGGGCTGCAGAGAGTCCCTAATGTTTCTTCCACAGTAAAAAGACACAACAACATCTAACAACTAAGCTATTATGGCTTCAAAAGGTACAGTCCCCTGAGGACCTCCTATTGCTTTCAAAAAAATTAAACTATTTGATTTTCATTCGTGGCATTGTACAGCTCCTCACTGTAATCTGCTCAGGAGTTGGGGCAGGTGACCTGTTTTATCTGAGTCACCAGCCTAAATCAATTTCAATCCCACTGATCTGATTTACTCCAAACTTCTCTTTTCACAGTACAGCTCAACAGCAGGTCTGAATGAAAGTTGTTTGGTTTTTTTTTCTTCTTTTTTTATCAAACTGTCCAGGCAATTCAAAGTAAGAAAACAAGTTTTTATTTACCAGTCTTAAAAACTCCTTCAGGTGCTAAGGTCTCTGGTCATGTAGTCTTATGGACTTAATGGAACAGAAAATTTTCTGTGAAGTCAAAAAATAAAGCACTTTGTATATAAAGTACACAAAACCTTCAACAAATTATATCCCTCTTTATCTTCCATCTATATAAGCTACAATACAATGCTCATTTCCATTTACTAAATGGATATGGCTATAATTTTTTTAAATGGTACATGGTTTGTTTTTATTTTATCAGTGTGAGAAGTAGGAGTAATTTAATTGACATTAAACCAGCAGTGACTTGCTATCCAGCAAAACAAATTGTGCAGCCTATTCCTTGCATACTGCTTATTAGTTTCCTTGGTAACTTGTAATCGTTTGCCTTTCTAAAACAGATGAGATGTCAACAAATATGTACTGTAGTAGTGGTTTGATACATCAAAAAGAAAAGTGCTCTAATGACAGCACAATAAATCTTAACATGAAAACTTAATGGCCACATTAGTGACATAATAACCGTAGTCTCAGGTTCATGCTGCTCACCATTGCATATTTTTGTTTCATAGCATGGTTGTGACATGCAGTAGTACATGAAGCATCTTCCAGTACATTCTTCACAATTAACTCCAGACTAAATATTTAAAAGCAATCATTTTATATACTAATAAAATCCCACAATTAAATTATGTCGGCTCTTCCCAGGGTGATGCTACTAATCAGATAAATCTTATTCTGATTCATTTTAGTCATAGATGTTATGTCAACAAAGAAAAAAAATCCTTATATACTGACATAGATGAATTTCCAAAGTCTGGCAACAAATTCTTTAATACCTCTACACATTTCTGACATGGTTTCTTTTCAAGGGAGCAATATTACAAAAATGCAAAACAAATGAAAACCACTAGAGTTTCTAAGTGAAGAATAAAGACAACAAAGGGAGTGCCTTTATATTTCGGGAGAAGATAATGGTAAGTGATTTCCAGAATTTTACCAGCTATCTGAATGATGTGCAGTAACTGATGTTCAGTAGAGGGAAAAAGAAAAAAACCAAAAAGGGATAAAACTAAAGAAGAGCTGTGAAGAGATGAAAACAAAGGTAGATGTATACCTAGACTTTGTAAAGCCGTTGGCACTATTTCCCATAACATTCTCCTGAAGAAATTGGCTGTTCAGGCCTTGGAGATGCATACATTTTGCTGGCTGGTGAAAAACTGGCTGGCTGGTTGGCTGAGGTCAGAGAGTGGTTGTGAATGGAGTTACATCCATCTGGTGGATGGTACACCAGCTTCTGGTGACTCAGAGATCAGTACCAGTGCTCGCTCTGATTATTTTATCAATACAATGTCTGATTGAGGGGATCTAGTACATTGTCAGTCAGTTTGCAGACAACACCAAGTTGGGCAGGAATGTTGATCTGCTGGAGGGTAGGAAGGCTTTTCAGAGGGATCTGGACAGGCTGGATCCATGGACCAGTTGCATGAGGTTCAGTAATGTGAAGTTCCAGGTCCTGCACTTGGGTAGCAACAATCCCAGAAGCACTACAGGCTGGAGGAAGAGTGACTGGAGAGCTGCTTGGTGGAAAAAGACTTGAGGGGGGTGTCGTGGACAGCCATCTGAACATGAGCCAGCTTCAGGAATAGTGTGGCCGGCAGGACCAGGGCAGCGATGGTGAGGCTGCATCTCCAATCCCATGTTCTGTTCTGGGGCCCTCACTACAAGATACACACTGAGGTGCTGGAGCATGTCTAGAGAAGGGCAATGAAGCTGGTGGAGGGTCTGGAGCACAAGTCTGATGAGGAGCAACTGAGGAAACTGGGGTTGTTTAGCCTGAAGAAAAGGAGGATCAAGAATGAGACCTTATTACTCTTCACAACTACCTGAAAAAGGTTGTAGTCAGGATTGGAGTCAGACTCTTCTCCCAGGTAACCAGTGACAGAACAAGGGGAAATGCCTCAAGTTGCACCAGGGTAGGTTTAAATTGGATATCAGGAAATATTTCTTCACTGAAAGAGTTGTCAAGCATTGGTACAGATTGCCCAATGAAGTGGTAGAGTCACCATTCCTGTAAGTGTTCAAAAATTGTGTAGAAGTGGCACACAGGGACATGTTTAATGCTGGTCTTGGCAGTTCTGGTTTAAGAGTTGGATCAGTTGATCAATTGTGTAAATAACATGTAAAATCTTGATGTGCTCTATGGCTGCTCCCTACTACCTGCCTTTATGCCTTGTAGATCTCCTAGCCCAGTAGCAGGGTTTAGAGGCAAATTACAAGGTAGGTGAAAACTTGGCTGAATTGTTATTTCAAAAACATAACCTACCTATTGAGACCAATACAGTTTATCAGCTTCATCAATGACATGAATATTTGCACTTAAAGCAATTTCATGAACCTTGTAAGTTGGAAAAAGGGATGATGACTGATAAACAGGAAGACAAGGCTGTCCCACCAAAGGATTTTGAGAGAAGCAAGACATGGGGTGACAGGTACCTCATGAAGTTCAACAAAACCAAATACAAAGTCATGCAGTTGTAAAGATATAATATCCCCTGCACCAGTATGAGTTCTGTGAAAGTATTTGAGGTTCTAGTGAGAGTCAAATTAAATATAAGTCAGCAGTGCACCATTACAAGAACCAGGGCTGGTCACTGACGAGAGAAAAGCTGACAAGATAAAATATCTAGGGAAGTGATTTTCCACCTTTATTTGCCACTCATGTGGCCATACCTAGTATGCTTCATCCAGAGTGGGTCTTCACTAATGACAAATATGGTCATACCACTAAGATTTTGGTGTAGAGAATGTGACACACAGGACAGCAAGTTTGCTTGGCCTGTAGAAAAGCCTATGGGGGATACTGAGTACTGGCTACTTAGAGACAAGGTACTCTTTTCAGAACTGCATAGTAAAATGTCGAGAGGCAGTATATACTGACCATAAGATATTTGAAATAGCCTTAAGAAAAAAAAAAACCAAAATCTCACAATGGTTAAACTCTGAACCAGGTTGCCTAGAGATGTTGTGGACTTTCCAATGCTGGAGATTTTTAAAACTCAGCTGGACAAAGCCCCAAAAAACCTAATCTAACTTTGAAGATAGCCTTGCTTTGAGTAGGACTTGATGACCTCCAATTATTCAACCAAAATTATTCTATAATTTCATGGTTGAATATTGGCAGTTGCAGCATAGATAGACCTTTGGCATCTTTAGAGTGAAGCAACAGTTGAAGAGGGATTTTAGTTTGTAGTGATTATGTGTGTGGGGGAAAATGTGCAACTAGTGATGCCTGTTGGGACTTATATTTCAGTTTCCAAAATCTTAAGGGATAATAGCAGTTGTGCTGCCTTGTACATCTGCTGTGAAAACCACTGCAGTCTGAGACACCTGTAAGTAGATGATGAGGACAATAGCAGGTTCTAATCTCTGTAAGTGACATGTTTATCTCAAAATTACCCTTACATTTTAGAGATTGCATATCAGCATTTGAAAGAAGAAAAGCATGACTGGACTACAGACCAAATACCTGACTACATATCCAAATATCTTTCTCTTCCCCAAGATTTCATCAAGTAAGGCAGTGCTGCCATGTTTTTAGTGATGGACTAACAGTAGTTTGCAGAAACAAGTGGAACTAGGCAAGCTTTTGGTAACACAGCTAAACCAGGGAACATACAATGAACAGAAGAAAAGAAATAATGAGGAAAGGAAGTTAAGGAAATATATTAATTCCAGGGAGACCACCACCAACGTCTGATGTGGTTAGGATATGTCAATATTGGGCAGAAGTACATGCTTTTAAGTAAATGTGGAAATAACAAGAATAACTTTCCACAACTACTATACATGCACTTTCACTAGTTTATTTCATTCCTATTAAATCATTTGCCCCCTTGCTTATCTGTGTTTTAAATCTCCATGTTGCTAAGAGCTTAGTGATTTGTGAGCCAAGTGGGATAAAAGCAAGAGTTCCCCGATATTTTCTCTGCCCCTGTGCAAGCACACACAGATGAATTACCCATCCACACATCAGTCCTTCTAGGCTCATTTTTGAACAACCTTGGGAAGAAGGTCTGTGATCTTTCACAGTCTGGTTACCCCCTCTGCTCTCTAAGAGTACTTGTAGAGCAGAATATATAACACTGTCAAAGACTCTGGGGATTTTAGCAGCTAGGCCATAATAGTCAGATCCAAAAAAGGAGCTAAATATTTAAGAGGAGACTTGAACAGAATTTTGGCAACCCTTAAACAAACATTTTTGATCCACAAAATTCCTTCTCTCTAGCTCAGCAAATGCTTGAATGATACAAGGGCATGCATTCCCTCATGTAAGGTATCCTGGCCATAGCAGGTGTATTGACAATGCTGATGCATAGTTTTATGCTAATCTATATCTAATGCTTTTCCAGACTTCAGAATGCCAATTAAATGAAATAAAAGTTCAATATGGTATAAAATGCCAAAGTCAAAGCAGGAAGAAGCCATATCCATATGCTGGCTATCTCAGCACCTCCTAACACTTCACATGCACATTAGGGTCTTCTTGCTGGGCAGCCTGGCCACCCATCTCTCTACTGTTCAAGAAGGCTATTTTGCATGGGGAATTGACCTTCGCTCCCAACCACATATCTACAATGTAAGTCTTCTAACATCTAACCAAAAATTGCTATAGGCCTAGAAAAATAATGAGGCTATACTTATTTATAACAATTAAAAGTCTAGCTCTGAACTTTCAAATCAAACAATCTCAGCCTTTAGAAAAAACTGCAAAAGCCCCCTACAAAAAGTGAAAACTTGGGATTTCCATCCAACAGCTCTGTGTAGCAAAAGGAAACACATGACTGCTGATAAAGGGCTAAACAATAAACAATTGTGGATTTTCAAATCAGGAAGTTTTTGAGATGCCAACAGATAGGAAAATCTCTCTTACCTAGGTGGGACTGAGTGATGTTGGAAGTAAGGAAATCTTGCCAATCTTCTCAGAAAACATTTATAAACCAAATATAATTTATACTTGAGATTTACTCCTACTGTCTTCAATAAGCTTCTACATTTGCTTCAGTCTTCTGCTTCTTTAATTTAGTCTGATGATCCCATGTTGCAAATACTGGTGTTTCACTGAAATGCTGGTTAGGGGGAGGAGGATTCAACCACCTTTGCTCCATCATTCTTTGTGATTGTATTGTAAAGCTCAGTGTCTCCATTTCTTTTCCTGTCCTTGGACTCCCTTTTAGTCTGTAATTTCTAGAGTCTAAACAATCTCTTCTACTCTTTACAAAGTGTGTGGTAACATTGTCAGGGCCCCAAGCGAACTCATTTCCTTCACTTCCCAAGGGTACAGCTGCCTGGGATGAAGGCCAGCTTTGACATGGCATGACCAGGTAAGATGGGACCAGACTGCTCGAGAGCAGCTAAGGTGAGAGAAGGAGCCAAGAGAGACACTTTGTCTTGGTTGGGGCACCTTGGCTTGGGAGCTGCATCTATCCCTTGGAGGATGCCCGAGGTATGCTGTAGGTGTGTCAGGCCCTGCACCTTGTTCGTCCTGCCTGCCTCACTGATCCTGGCTGGTTCCTGCCTCATCCCTACAGACTGGCGTGGATAGTCCTGGACTCTCACTCGACTGAGTTACTGTTATCAGACCTCTCTGCCCACCTTGCTGTGGGACCAGGTCCTTGTCTGGCTGCCTTGCTGCAACCCTTGGCTCCCAGCACCTCCGGCCTTGTGGAGCAGCCCACTCTTCTTGCCCTCGCTAAAACAGAGTGGGTCTCTGGAGAGTTTTTGACACGTTAATTTTTGCTTAAAACTAAAAAACCAAACACATCAAAATAAAACATGCACACCTCTAAGGCTCCACAAAAAAAAAAAAAAAAAAAAAAACCAAAAAAACCCTAAAAACCAACCCTAAATAAAAACTTTTACATTAATGTGCTTGATCTAATAAAAACCTTCACTGCAAAAAAATTCTTTACTTTTAAGACTGAAATTAAAATCACTAACAAGGATGTTTGGGATTTTTTCACACTTATCTTTCATTCGGAAGACTCAGTTCCATCAGTGTGCTCTACTGCGTGCTGGACTTCACATTAGTTGTCCCCTACCCTGAGCTAAAGAGCAACTTGCTTATGCAGGATTCACTTATGATATACAATAATTGCCTAACTTTTTGATCAATTTCAGACTCATATAGCACAGATATCTACCTCTCATTTATCATCCAATATTTGCTTTGCAGTCTGTGGGGAAAACAAGCACTTCCAGTGCACAAGTCAACTCATCCTATAATAGATTTTTCATAGAGAACAGCCCTAAATCTACATTTACTGAAAAGTAACAGTTAAGGCGTGTGTACACATCTACACTGCTGTGGATAGCAATGAAGGAAACAACTCACCTACCAATAAACCAGGGGATGGGGAACTGCTTTAGTGCCTAACAGCTTTACCAAGGTCCTAACACAAGCTTGAGACTCCAGATATGGTCAGATGAATTTTAATCTCATATCTCAGATGGCCAGTCTCTTTCTTTCTTTCTCATAAAAGATTGCAAAAGCTTCTCAGTCCATGTTGGGATGTCATGAAAATAACTTTTAAGACTTGTCTTTTGCCATAAAATGAAATTCTTATTTTATGAGCACAGGAACCTTTAGACACTAGTGCAGCAAAAATAAATAAAGCTTTAAAATGGCCAATTTGTAAAATGGCCAAATTATTAATCATGCTCTGCATAGCTCTCAGAAATGGCGATTTCCATTAACAGATGGCATAATCTATGAAGACTTTGAATTTAACTGTTCTTATACTTAAGATACTCAAATTAAAGATAAAACAATGGACTAAATAACTGTAAATCTACAAATGTTGCAATATCTTTTCGATGAGAAACTCAGTCTAAACTGTATTTAACATGAATTAAGAAGTCAGAAATTAAAATTGATTTGGCCTCAGTTGTAAGGAAAACAGAAGGCTTCCTTTTTTTTATCAAAACATTTTGGATTATGTTTTTGTGCTGCAGTCACACAAAGCTTTTAGTCCTGTAAAATATTTTGAACATGTTTCATTTGGAAGACTATTCTAAGTCGACTAGTAACATACTGAACATATTGCTGAGCTTTGGCTCATAGGTTTTGGTTTTTTGGGGGGGGAGAGGTTGTTTGGTTGTTGTGGTTTTGTTTGGGGTGTTTTTGGTTGATAGCAAAATATGGGATCGAGCAGAGAGTAAAAATGTATCTGCAGTGTGCCAAAGCATGAAATTTAAATCCAGTCCCTCCTTGGAAGGTGCAAATCTGTGACTTCTCAGCAGAGGAAAGTTTGAAAACATTAAGAGAGGTAGGTGTCAAGCAGCAATTTATTTACGTAATTATTAGCCAAAGCCTGAACTGAATGCTAAGCATTAAGAACCAGACATCACAGGCTAGTGCAGTAACTTCAGTAAGGTCTGTATTTTATTATTGAGCTTAGGAACTCCACAGCTTAACTGAATGGCTTCTTAGCCACCTAGTACAGTCATACGACATACAGGCACTCACACACTGAGGAACACAACTCACAGGATTCAGCAACCTTAGCAAAGAGCCTGAAATGAGGGAAGAGTTAAGAGGCCTTGCATTTTGGCTTCACCCCCTTATTCTGTTGCAGGGACTTGGTCACAAGTATCTGCCTCCCTGTGGGATGCTCTGCCCTAAAGTCTCATGTCAGTTGTTGCCCAAAATAAAAGATGAGCAAGTCTTAAGTAGTTGCTAAACTCTGCATGTATTCATGATTTCAATGAACTAGAGACATAGGTTTTGCTTTCAGCACTGTTAAATATTTTCACTCATCTGTCTGATTTTTTTAAAAACGTGAACTATGCTTAGCAACTGATTGTGACAGATATGTTTTGACATGAGATTGTCTAGGAAACTATACTGAATTCTATTTCAGCAAGAATGTGACAGACTCTTCCAGCTGACATGCAGTGTCCAAAAAGCCACCACCAAACATATGCACTTACACTCAGATTTGGAACAATTTTCTTACTATTATTATGTGTATACATAGATGAAATAGACCTGGACAAGATTCAGAAGTCTTTTTCCTGTGACATGTCAATCCCTGTATTCTGTATATTTCTCTTCCCAATTTATCAAGTCATGAGTAAAGTCACTAGCACAATTTGGAGCAACTAAATATGCCCAGAGAGAAAAGGGAAGAGACCTGCTGACTAGCCCATTGTTCCCCAGTTAGCCGCTGCCACAGCCAATGTGACACACAACCCCGTTCATGACCAAGACAGAGCCCACCTGAGGATCACCTCAATTTTTGCCTGCCTGACACCTTTTCTGTGTTTTAACACTTACAAGTATCTTTCAGCTTCCAGAAATTTTTCACTGGTGAGTTTATAGACATCAATTCAAGTATTTATGGTTGAAGACCTTCTTACCTTGAATAGCTTTCTTCTTTTCCTGATGGTTACTACCATTTCCATCCCATTGTAGAGGGAGCAATTGGATCCTTTTCTTGCTTGGCCTTCCATCCTTACCCTAACCACATAAATTTTGTTATATTATTTTCTCATCCCTCATTTCTTTTCTAAAAAGAATTAATTGCTCTTTATTATGAATCAATGAATTTGTCAAAATATGGTTTTTATTCTGTGGTGGTATAATGGAGAAAATACTTGAATTAAAATTTTTGATTTTATTTTTAACAGTTGTATCAAATTTGTAACTCATTGCCACAAATGGTAATACCTGTGCATTGTGCTCTTCAGTTGTTTACAGCTGCTGAGTTCTTAGAGTTAGTTATTAGATTCTATATACATGATTGTTCCTTTCTTTTCTAGTGAGTTACAGCTCCTTTCTATTATATCAGCTCTCAAGGTTGTCCTATTCTTTCTGGAAAATATAATGTTCTTTTCTCTATTGATGATAGCTCCTAATGTGTGTTATCAAAGAATTTCAAGAGCACATGCTTTTTTTCTGCATGCAAAATCACCAGTGAAGCCAGATGCAACTTAAAACTGCTCCAGAAGAAAACCCTTCTACTTTCTCTCCCCAGCCTAACAATTTTCCTTACACTATAACCCATGCAGGCTTCAGTTAGTTTCTTCCAAAATTATTTGAATTGTCATATTACCAATTTAATCATTTTTTATGCACCACAGTTTCAAATACCTAAGCAAATCTTGAGCAATTAACCTACACTTACCTAATGAAGAAATTACTAAAATTTTGATAATTTTGTCTCACTTAACTTACCTTTGAGAAAACTCAATTGTTTTTTAGCCCACTGCATTTTCCACGTGGTTGATAACTCTGACCTTTAAAAAGCCCTCAGGCAGCTATCAGGTGTTTTAAATAGTAAGGTATAATTGCCCCAGTCACCTCCATCCACCCTTTTTTAATTAGAGATATTATATTGACTATTTTTCAGTCAAAACTACTATTGCAAAGTACCAGACCATGAAATTTTACTCTTAGACTTATAAAAATGTCATTTAAATTTACAATGTTTTCAAAGTGTGACTGGATTAGGGCCAGTTTTTGTAAACGCGTACCCGATGGTACTACTGACAGTAAATTAGTACCCAGTAACTTAACTATGCCTTGCATTACTAAATGAAGGGCTGGTTATCTGTAAGCACTAGGAAGAATATTTCATTATCCTGCTAAATAATTTGGTCTCAGGTTTGAAATCTTTTACTGGAGTGTTGGAGATTGTCCATAGCTGGAACAACATTGTTCAAGGATACCAATAAACTTCTCCAGTTCTCAGTAGTTGCAGTGTATTTGGCAGGGTTAAACTTGTTCTCACACTTGGGTTCAGAAAGTACTTCCCTACATTTAATTTCCAGAACTATTACCCTATCTTGTGCTTGCTGTTGGACACTTGATGGATGTTCTCCTGAAAGTTCTCTGACACCACATCATGTAATGTGTGTGCTCTTTATCTCCAGTGCTTTCACTGGATCCTGGTAGGTTTTGAGGTTTTTTTATCCAAGTTGAAAGAGTTTAATAAGTTGGTGGCATAGAGCAGATAATTTGCATACTGTTGTGGATTAACTATCTGTTGCATGGTATAGTGATCCATTGCATCCTGTCTCAAAGAGCAGAACTGAAGGGTTTCTGAAGTATTTACTGCCACTGTGAAGTCAGATGTAACATGGGTATCAATAAAACATGAAACGCTAGTTTCCTTTTCTTTTGCCTATTGCTTTTCATAGCTCTATAAGGAGATGAAAAAAGCTCTAGGTTTTATTCCAAGAATTCACTTGCCATGAAAAATATCCCAGTGGAGAACAGAGAACCTTACACAGTTAGGGAGAAGGCTTAATTATAGCACAGCCAATAAAATTGGCTTCAGTGCTCACCATTTAAAGCAGCCAATACTGTAATGAGGGGCTTAATGCAGGACTCCAGCCACATGGTTCAATTATGCCACTGAAGGGGATAAAGGGGTACAGTATTGTATACCCATATTATACAGACCACAAGTGGTTGTTTTGGTTTCTCTTTTCCTCTTAAATGTTCCTTGCAGTGTTCCATGCTGCTGAGGGAGTCACAAAATGTGATTTAGCAGAAGGATTGGAGGGAACTAAATCTGAGTGTATGCAGAGAGGCAATACATGTGCAGGCATTTGATTGACTGCATCGTGGCTTTAGTGTGTGAGTCACTGGATAAAGAGCTATAGCTCTTTCCATTTTCTTTCTAAAACTATGAAAACAGTAGAAGAAGAAGAAAGAAACAGACATTTTTTCTTTGACACCTAGATTTCAGTAAACTGGTAGGACTTGAGCAACTGCAGGAAGAAAAAAAAAAGTGAGCCAACTTGAGGCTCATTACATTTTCATTTTTAATTCCTGGGTTCTCCTTCTGGGTACTAAAACTGACATGAATAGTTTTATTCCAATGGACAAATCAGATTCAGGCAGCAGTTTGGTTGGCAATATAATGGCAAGTCTACATTGAAAGTATGTCTGAAGGAAAGATTATACTTTTGAGTGGGTAGAGGGGAGGGATCATCCCCCACACTGAAGCACTGGTTAAAAATCCTTAAATAAGGGCTTTTTTCAAATTTACATCCTCTGTGTTATAAATACAACAGAATGACCACGTCTGGCTCTCCCCATCGAGCCACCAGACAGTTTTGAGGGATTTCTAACAGGGTGTTACAAAGGCATAGCTTTGCCTCTATTCTCTCATCTCCCACTTTGTTGTGCCCCAAACGAATACCTGCACTTGACTGATTGCATTTTGAACTGATGTTTTCACCTGATACATGTGTCAATGAGAACAGTTCCCATGGTAAATGCCAGCTGCGAGCCTCAAGCAGAGAAAGGGCTGACATTGTTAACAAATGCTGCAGGCATTTGTAGTGAAAAAATGGTTTGTGGGTTTTATCCCTTTTTATATTGGCTTTACACTCAGAAATACATAGATATTTTTACTGAACATAAGAAATAACATTCAAATTTAATTATACCTTTAAAGAATCCCAAAAGATGAATATTTCAGGAAATTACGAAAGACTAAAGAGCTATCTGTGTCATAAAACTCTAGATTAGGTAAAGAGCAGTGTAGTATACACGTTCTCTGTTCACAATATTTTACTATTACTGTGACTCAACTGCTTTAAATCTTTTATTCAATTTATTGACTCTGATCAAATGGTCCAACAGGGGCATTGATGATTACATAATTAAATGCATATTTAATTTTATGGATTCTGTTCATTCATGTGAATGAGAGAGACGGGACAATGAATAAAGAAACACAGAAGAAGAATCAAATAGTCATAAAAACAAATAAAAAGTATGGACATCCTTGCTGAAGACCTAGGTGTTTCCTGGACCCAGGAAAATGCAGTGATATCTTGGTTGGTATGAATAGGCTTGAATACATGGATTCCCAAGGAAAATTATTGTGTCCTTCAACTGAGTGTCCAATACCTATGCAAAGAATATTATTAACTACTTGTTTCTAATCATGGGTGTCAAATCCTCGATTTCTGCTGTGAACAGTAAAAATGTCAGTGTATTGACAGTGTGCCTAGTGTGAAGACCATTGCTACAATGTCACTGTGGTATCTAATCCAAAGAATGTTTTCTGAGTTCTTTTTCATCAAAATAATTTTAAAGTTAAGATCTCATGATCCTCAAGGTCCCTACTTTTTTATCCAGGAACTCTTCAATGTCCCAGTTTGTTCATACCTCAGAAGTTCCATTTAAGAAAATTGCACAAGGAAAAAGGATCAAATTAGTCCACCAATTTCTTTACATTGACTCTTTCAATTCTTCTTATTTCACCACCCAAGCATTGTCCCAGCATGAAGCTGATCACATGAACCAGGCAGCCACTAATCATGTTTCACGCTCAGCCAACTTTCTTTATCAAAGTATCAATTCTGAATCAGAGTTGAATGACACCTAATTGCAGTACACAGCATGACTGCAAAAGGCCTTGTCCACTAAGAGCAAAAAATTGCCTCTATTGAAATCAAAGATTTTTGCAACTGCTATCAGGAGTCCCAAAGTATGGTTTTCATACTATTCTTAATTTCGGTCTGCAGCACAGACTCTTTCAGCAGCTGACATTTCAGGTCAGGCTGTGTAATAACCATCCTCCAGATAGTTACATTTACTCCCAAATGGTCCTGAATTTTAATAAACCTGTAGAAGTGAGAGGCCATAAAGTTCTTGTTCTGGGCTAAACTCTTCACTGTGTGTTTGAGATTTCAACTAGTTTGATAGGATTTATCAGTATTACTGTTTCTTTTAGCCACGTACTGAATTCCAGCACAGAAGCTTCTGTATGATTCATTGGCACTGAAGCAATGGCACTTACAGATAAACAACGAGAACAGGAGAAGATGTGATGTCAAAAAATACTTAATATTTTACATAGCATAGGCTCACATTTTCACACACATCTTGATAAACAGGAAGCCCAGTCTTATTTTCTCGGGAGCTTTGGGTCCTTACAGTCTTGAAGTCTGAACTGTGCTGAAGTCAATTTTAGAAATGAAAATTCAGACACCTGTTAGTACAAAGAATAGATTTCTTATTGCTCTCAGTTAACTCCGAAACCAGGACACTTATAAAGTGGTCTAGGTTCCGACTTCACATATTTTCAAAAATATTTGTACAACCAAACAATTTGAGTGTCTGCGCTTCATATTTAGCCACAAGAATGTTACAATTGTGAAAACCCTTTTAGATCTTGCTCCTCAGTGTTGATCTAATGTTCATAAAATGATGTTTATTTTTGCTAAAAGAAGATATTGAGTTAGAAATTCCCCAGGATGCTTTGAAGCGACTCTAAAAACTATGTGTTCACTGAGAATAAAAGGCAGAAACAGGGGCTCCTAAGCAGCATGATTTCAGTTTTCAGGGAATATGGAGCCAATACTCTACTGTAGTTTTGGCAATTAGAACAGAAGTGACAAAAGGCAGGTCCATTCAGTTATGGTATTCCTGATGTAAATGAAAGATAATGAAGTGAGACATTAAATTTATCAACAGCATCCCTGCATTGATTAGACATCTAGAAAGTCTTTTGAACTTTTAAAATACAGAGCCAATTGTAATATTTCAGTACTAAAATGACAGATGTAATTCTTCTAGTTATATTAACTTTATTTAGCTATTCTTAATTTTATATAATTTATCTTAAAATAAAGATGTATACTTTTCAAATACAATATTCCTTGACATGGCCAGTCCTTTTTTTTTCATGTTAGATCATCATATTTTTACCATTTGCTTACTGACCTCTCACATCAGCTTTTACAGCAGTTTTCAAGAAGATAACTAATTTCATGGTTCGCAATGACGATCCTTCAGAACAAAGGTTTGAAGCCATAGATAGTTGGAAAAATGCAGATAGTGTAAAAATAGAAATATATGTATATATATATATCCCTCCCACAAAAATACCATCTCTTCAGGTCAGAACAGAATAGTCATTCTTTAACACTTTAAATAGAACTTAAGAAAACATCCCTGAACCTGATTGTTTTTCTGAGTTCATTACCCAGCCACTTCCCCGCAGGCTGATTTCACACTGTTATTCCAGTGAGTGACTGTGTCTTCGATGAAATGATCTCCTTCCTTGTGCTTTAGGCTTCCTCTTGGCCCTGGAGTGTTAAGGTAATATGAAATATGATGGCATTTTTTTCTTTTATAGTGCTCTCCACACTGGACGTATTGACAAGTAGGTGTAAAGTGTCTTCTGTTTGCTACCTCCTCTGTCATCTGCTGTGGACATACCCTTGACCAGAAGTTCTCTTTGCCCCATCAGATTGCTGTGCCAGGATTTTCCTTGACAGATATATATATATATAAATAACAGAACTGTTGTGCTGATGTCCTGGGTGCGTTGGCTTGTTACTGACCGAGAAGGGGGTGGAGCAGCAAGGCACAGAAAATCCACTATACATTCTAACATTTAGGCTTTATCCTTTATTAGGTAGTGAGTAAGAGACATAAAAATAAGTGAGTTTGTTGTTTACAGCTGAACTTTAAAAGAGACTTGTGTGAACAAAAACTTGTTCCATAGAGCACTGTGACAAAAGAGGTCCAAGAAAAATGAAGGTGTCATTGTAAATTAGCTGATGTAAGTAGTTGGAACGACACTCTTATTTCTAGCAAAATTTGTATGAACTCTGCCCTTAGTACTGTGCCTCCATACATGCCACAGGCCATGTTTTGGCAAGGATCAGCCTGTTGATTTTGATGGCATCACAACAACATGGCAGGATGTACAGCAGGTGTCCATGCACCAGAAGGCTGTGCATAAGAGCCTTCAGGATATTTGCCTGTATCTCATTTTCCCATCTGTATGCTTCCTCACGGGGAAAAGATAGCCTACCCAGATATTGTACCTTCCCAAAATGTGAGTTCTCTGCTACTTTAGCAAGATCTTACTTACACAGGCTCTTAAAAAAATGGCTCTGGAGACAAATGGTGGTTCATGGAGCACAGCTTGAAAGCTGCTGCCCTTTTCAAGGAGGAATCTGAACGCAGCTGGCAATGGCACTATAGCTTCTGCAAACAGATGGAGGGTTGAAATCAGGCTTAAAAGACCAAGTCCACTGAATCTTACTGTTTCATGTACCCAAATAAAATGAAACATTTTCTAAATTGAGTGTGAGGAGCAGATTTCGAAGGCTGGCTTATTTACTGCCTCTTTACTGGGAGCTGTGGAGTAGAGAGCCCTTTTAAATGTCAGCCCCTAGTTATTTAGATGTCTAAACTTGGCTTCAGGAACTTACTCTTACTGTTGTTTTGAAAGTTAGGCCAAAGCAATCCAGCTGGTAATCAGCTCTGGAATCACCATCATGTCTTTTTCATGGCTACATAGGTGTGAATTAAATATAAACAAAAGCTCATTTCATTTCAAGGCACAAACATTTGCAAATAAACTGGATGAAATACAAATACATAATATAGAACTTATTTTAATACTTCTAGATAAATAAATGCATCTCTTTGGAATTCTTTGGACACAGATATCCATGGAACCTCTTCTTTCTCTCTCTTTATATATTTTTTATAAAATCTAAATGCAGAGAGGTTTAAAAAATGGCAAATACAATGTATATGGAAGGCCCACTGATGAACTGCAAGTCAAAAGTGCTGTATATTCCCATCCTCTATATCTCCCACCTGTCTGTATTAACCACAGGCAGCATTACATAGCAACCACATGGTCAATATTTTGCATCACTGCCTTTTAATAAAATCTTTCAAATAATTTCCCCATCTAAACTTAAATTATGCTTTTAAATTTTATTCTGCCTAAATGTATGGTAGGCATTTCACTTAGCTACACATCAGAGTGGTTGCATGTGACTCAGCAGCGCACTCCATAATATTAATAGATACTTTTCAGCTCCCTATGGGAAAAAGCAGGCAGCAAGGATCAGATTCAAGAAGTCTATTTTTTTCTCTGTTGTTTGTTACTTACCACTTAATGACCCACATGTGAAACTCAATGGTTATATAATTATTTTATATAGTAGATTTTCTGTTTATAAGTTATTTTTCTTACTCTAACATATATACAATATATCTATATATACCCCTGATAAATCTTACTTTAAAGGGACACAGTCAACCCCTTTAAGCCTCACAGTAAATATATAAGGCTTTAAGCTGTCCATACATAATGGTCAGCTACAGAATTCAAGGGTCCCTTCAGATCCGAAAAGTTGTATTTGTTCCAAACCCATGATGTGCAGTTATCTTGTAATATGTATCTCATGTGTCACTGTTTACATTTTATAGGTATATTAAGACATTTTATATCACATCAGTAGGAAATAAAACAAGAGAATAAGTCTGTTTCTAAGACTAAGCCTATTGCAAAATATATTACCTGTATCTACAGACACTCCCACTGGTGTGATATAAAATGTATATGTGCCATTCTTGGGATGAAATTCTGGCTACACTGCAGTCACAAGAAACTTTATACTGACTTAAATGAGACCAGGATTTCTCTCCTGTTTTTCATTTGTCAGTTATGACTCTGCGTAACCGATTTGTGTCTTCTCTCTGCTCAACACTGAAGTGTCAGGTCTGTTTCATGACAAGAGCATATTTTTTGTTGTCCACTGTCATGGCTTAAACATTGATCTATCCTGTATGCATTACACTTTTTGAATAAACACACAGTGTACACACACATTCTCAGTTTAAACATTTGACCCATTCTGTGTAGAGTATCTGAATTATTTTCCCCCCACTAGATCTTCTTTATCACTTTCTTTGCCCTAACCTAGATTGTTTTCATGACCATTCTTCTGTGAGGAAAACTTTGCTCACCAGAAACAGCTCCACATTATTGTAATAATTTTTGACTACTTACCAAAGTGACATAATTTTGTTCATTTTATCTTTTGCAACTCAGTTAGAAACCTAGTGGCATAGATAGAGACACAATACTACTGTTTTACAAGACATCTATTGTATCTACGTTTGTTCAGATAAATACCCAGTAACTGCTGATTTGGCAGGAGGATTGGTAAGGGTACTACTATTCACAGTGTTTCTTTTTTTTTTTTCCTTCTTCTTTAATCTACAGAATAAAGTATTTTATATACATTGGAACCAGGTAATGCCCTTTAGACAAATTTGTAAGTTGTTTCATAAAGCAGGAAAGACATTGCAGGGAAACATGTGCCAAAATGCACAGTCAAAAGGCTTTATAAGTTTTATATGTCACTACAAGTCAATGCTGGAGATCAGTTCTAAAATGATCAATGCTCAAGAGGAATGTTCTCATCTGGAGAAAATACTGACCATTCCCCCTTTCAGAATTTGTTCAGTTCTCTATCAAAAGTTCTGGCTCTTCATATATACTTTAAACTATAAATAAACACTGCATAGTTCAATGTTCTTGATTTTCATTTTTTTTTTTTTTTTGTTTTGATTTGAAAAATTATTGCAGTACAATTCATTCCTGTTTGGAGTTCAGTAAGGAGCAAACAGCACAGGAGTGTGGGTGGTCCGTATAGGCCCAGGAGCTGGTCGTAGGAGTGCTGGAGGAAGTGCTGAAGTCTGGAAAAGGGTGGCTGCTGGGGCTGTGCGAAGACTGAAGGGGGAATTCACAGCCACAGCAGCAGCTGCTGCTGCAGCTGCTAGCGGATTTGGTAAGATTCGTGGGGCCATCGGCTTTGAAGGTTCCTTTGAAAATACTAATTTTACCTGTGGGGAAGAAGAGAAAACAAACAAAGAGAAAGACATAATTTGTTCATATTAGCTACACGAGAGGGAGCTTGACTTAAGATTACACGTGCAAAATCAAGAGAGGTCTCATGGTGGGTACTGACTCTATGAGCTACAGACTTGTAACAGGGGATATGACCTTGCCCACTGGACAAGGGTACAAGGATTTGGTTGGGGACAAAAATTTTCAGTGTTCACACCTTATTACTGACACTCATAATTTGAGACTAGAAATCAAAGCAAATCTAAAACAGGGCTGGAGAATCTGCACCAAAGTAAAGCTGCATATACCCTGCAACAATTAAATAAGGAGAAGTTAGATATCAATTAATAGACCTCCATCTGGACAGCTTTACGATAGAGACCAGAGCAGAACAAAAACATATCCTATTCCCTGGTCTAAGAAGATTCTTTTGTTTTAATCATTAGGATGCAAGTTCTACTTAAAATTAAGATCTCCATATAGCTCCTCTTCATTAGCTCCTGCTTCTAATAACAAGCAAACCAATCCTACCTTTCATGAGTTATGAAAATCTCTCATGCTTCATGTGTTTAAATGGGTGCTGCCCTATATAATCTTGCTGTGTCTTCAATGTCTTCAACTGTTTTCCACTAACATACTGTTCATTTTTATAAAGATTGTGAAAACGTGGCAGATATTTTAAAGTAGTATTCTGCCAAAGTATGATATTTCTGTTCCTGTCATTGAGGTTTCTTCTTAAAAAACACTTTACATTATGACATGGTTTTAAATCTTGTGGACTACCAAATACAAATAAGAAAATCCCTCATTTAGAATTTCCTAAAAAAGGAAAAAATCCCAAACCCTAAAGTTTTTCCAAGACTGAAAATACTCACAAGAGGTCCAGTAATATTTAAGAGAATTTAGATCTGGGATGCATATATAGATTTCTGCAGTTTTCAGTGAGATTTCAAGTTTCTAATGAGATGCCAGGAGCCTGAATACCTTTGTTGTCCTGTTTCTATAACACTGAGATAAAATTAGAAACTTCATTTAGTAACAAAGAAAAATTCCCATTGTCTCTGATGGACTGTTGGTATTGAATATACAGAATATGAATATATGTACCATGCTGTGGTACATCTCAGTGTAAGTATGGACACTTCTTACTTACAGGGAAACACAATTTCTCATTCTTGACTTGAAAGGGATTTTCAAGTAATTAACTTGCACAACATCACTCTGACATTTTCAACTCAACAGAACCCTAGTCAGTGAATAATCAGAAAGTAAGGACAGGAGTACTCTGGCATGAACCACCATTGAGTTTCATCATTACATTATCACCATATTCTGAAAGGTCTGTTGGTTCTTTACTAGTCAGGTAGATAGAGGATTTTTGCTTTACTCAATACCTATGGACAACTCTGCTGGCTTCCATGTCTTTTAAAGCTCTGTGAGAAATACTCAGACCAAACCAAATTCTGTAATTCTCTTAACAAAGGATATAATAGATGCTACATATAAAATTCCTTGTGGTGCCTATGAAAAGCAATGATCTGGTCTTTTTCTTGATCAGTGTTACATTCACTGATCCAAGCTGTCTTCTTCCCTTGCTGAACATATGACTTTTTCTTCCCTCCTTACATTTTTTAATATATACCTTTTACAGCCTTATTTAGAACAGAAACAAACAAACCAAAAAACCCCAAACAACAGCAACAAAAAAACCCACCCCAAACCAAACCAAAAGAATCCTGAGGAAAATTAAAAAAATAACCCTGAGTACAAAGTACTCTTTGGTCTAGAGTTCCCAGTGAAGGATGTTTTTTGTATGAGCTATTTTATTGCAGAAAGTTTGGACTATCAAATGCTTGATAACCTTTTCTCTCCAGTGTAGCATTTTATACATGCTGGACAGTTGTGGCTTGAACAAATACCAAGTAAGTCCCAACATTACAAAACTTCTTAAACTCTGAAATATCACTGTGGGAATTTATAAGGCTTCTATCTCTGAAGCATGTAAATCTAGAACAGACAGAGAAGGACAAATGATATTGAAAACATGGTATAAGAAGGTTTTTGGTCTAGAAAAGCTATGAAAATGCTGCATGTTCTTTTTTAATTTCTGTAGACAAATTTGGTGATGCTCATACATTTGTTGTCATGAAGGACAAAGACCTTATGTGGCTGTTTCTGTTAAAAGGCTAGGGCTTTCTTGTCATTATTGGAGGAATCAGGTATTTCTAATGTAGCTTTTCAGTTAATTTATCAACATGATTCTGATTTCAAGGTAGATGCAAAAATAGTAATATTCAACATATACCGTATCTTGTACCTTCATGTCAAACCTCTAATGAACTCACAGGTCAACAGTAAGAGCAAAGTAGCAATTATTTGTTTCATTTCCAATGAAGTAAACTAAGGGACAAATAACTTGAAAAATTAATGGGGAGCATCCTGGTTTCAGCTAGGGAGAGGGAGTAAAGAAAAAGTAAAGAAAGAGCATTAAATTAAAGGTGAAATTAGAATATCTCTGGCTTGTTGCTGTGCCATTCTGCACTTCAAGTGACCACAATTCTGGCAGTTTTTACATTCAAAACCAAAAAGACTAAATGGAGAACTGGTCTCTCCTTTCTTATTGAAGCCACAATTCTACTACACATATCTCTTCATTTATTGCTTGCTTGTTCCCTCCTTCTTAAATCCCTTGTGCCTCTTTGATGTCCTCTAGCCTGACCTGTATATTGTGAGCAATTGGGATTGGGAGAGCAGGAAAAGGACATGCTGCCAATTATTTGTCTTGAACCTTGGCTGGCTTTGTCAGAAATCACCATTACGTAAATTGGTAGAGAACTGTGTACAACAACAATGTAATAGTTGTTTTTATCCCCCGAAAAATAATTAATTTCCTAAAGGAATAATAATCCTGTCAGAAAGGCTTTCCTGATTCCATATCCTACTTACCCCATTACATATTTTCTATTCCTTTCAGTATAGTTTATATGGGAGACCTTGGTCTTTCTTGTGGATTACTGAGAAACCCTATGGGGCTATTTCCCTATTAGTGGATCTACCGGAATGGTGCACTGCTTCATTCTACAACTGAATCCTGCATGAATATGCCACTCATGAGGGCTGCCCCAACAAGGACACAGTGTCTTTTGCCAAGAAAAGAGCTTTAACTCAACGTAAGGAGAAATGGGTTTTCACAGAAAAAAAGCTCCATATTCTGCCTGCATCAGAGAAGATGGTCAAGGCATAAGGGGCTAATCTCTGTGAGGACAATGAATCAACATCCTCCCTCAGCCAGAATCATCTAAAAACTCTTACAAAGCAACAGATAAAACATTCATGAAGTTTAACTGATGGAGAAGATAAATGTCAGGTGTTTCACTATCCCACCCACAATATAAGCTGATTCTTAACTAGTGGCAGCATCTTAGAGGGCTTTTTAATTAAAAAGTAAACTTTTTTCTCAGTTTTCAGAGCTAGTAAGAATTGTGTTTCAGATAGTTTATCCTGACCGTTGAAAATGTGACCAGAACCATCCTGAAACAGTCAAATAAAAGAAGAGACAGATTTTTTTAATTGCTTCACTTGTTATCTCAACAATTCTCTAAATAAGGATAGAATGAGTGGTTTATATTTTATAGAGTTTTATTTAGCTATTTCATCACTATTGTCCTCGGTGAAAACTGGAAAAATCCTGTTTGACATCTGGATGCTTTTTCTGTCTCTTGCTCTCTAATGACCTTTGCAACAAGCTTCTTTTCTGAGGTTATTCAGAGTAGCAGAAAAGCAAGGGTCCACAGGTTGTAGTAAACACCCCTTAAAGTATAAAAAAAAATCCCTCGTGGGCTTCCACTGGTTTGATCATATGCCTGATACTTCAATGGCTTACACTATTACTCTACCTCTAAATAATTTTCCACTTATGTTTTCTAAAACTCCTACTCATCAGGATTAAAATAAAAGTCAAATAAAAAGGTGATTGGCTTACCCCTAGAGGATGTGTTCCCTTTTGGAGTTTGTTGTAAGGACTGTATTTAGGTTTAGGTGGCTTCCCAGCAGCTCTGTCTTTGTGCCTTCTACTGCTTATGTGCTGTTAAAATACATTTTGGAGGGGGGAAGAAAACAAAGGGTGATAGTTACACAACAGATCACTTCAGGTTCTGCTTTACACAAGGCTACTGCTCCAATACTACAGGCTTTTGCTCTACAACAGCATTACTTTGACTCATTTGATAATGAAAGGGAATAGGGTCTCTCGCAATTTGAACGATCCTTTGAGCACCACATATTCCACATATTGGGACTGTAATTTTCATCCATCCTAAGTTCAACTCTCCTTCCACTACAGTTAAATATTTTCCCACCTTTTCTAACTTCAGCAGGAACTGAGTCAGGTTAAAGACAAAAGCCTTTGAAAAACACCTCCCTAACTCTATAAAGCACCCACCAAACTCAATCCACTGCTGATAGAAAGTTTTCAAAGAATATTAGACAGTAAAGCATCCCATATTTGGGGAAGAAAATAACATCACAAAATTGTTTAAATCCCTATGCTGCCTGGAGATCCTTGTGAGATGGTTACATATCAAACTAAGAGACAGTGAAAACAACGCACAAAATCCATTATCATCTTCATAAGATCTATGAGATTTTATAAGTATCTTTCTACACAGATTATCTTGTAGTATTAGAAGGGACCTTTTTCAGAACTGTATTTTTACTTTGATTTCCATTTTCAAGAGAATTATTAAAATAAAAAGACATAGAACATTTTTTTCCACAAGCCAGAAGAATGGGTATTGCTATTGTCCATTAATGAATTTATCTTCATTCTTGTAAAATTCCTTAACAAGTATTTAATTCCAAAAGGCATATGGAATTAAACTAAATGTTTTTCAGAAAGCTTTGATCATCTGAAGAATGACTGAACATAACTTAGTGTAATTGCAATTTAGAGGTCATGCTTCTCAGTTCGAGTGAAACATTGATAAAAAATATTAGAAATCCTCTCCATCCTACATTTCTAAGTGATTTACTCAGTGTTCGGCAAAAGTACTGGCTGCACCCACCTTCATATCTTTGTCAAGCCAAATATCATGCAGCACATGAAATGGTAGAGTTAATTAGCTCATGACAATTCTAGTAGTCTAAAGACAGTTGTAACATATTGCAGCTTACATCTTCTATAACTCTTTAACAAATATGTATAATTGAGAGCTTTTGAGAAGACATATTCTATGCAAGTGAAAATCACTATCAAACCAAAACATACAGCATGGCAGCCACGTACAATGGATAAAACTGTAAGGTCTGTTTGGACACAAACTCTTATATTGACATGTGCTGACTGTGTTGGTACTTTACCACCACAAAAATGAAGAACAGCCAAAGATTCTCACTCTGCAAGCTGGCTGAGTACCTGTTTCAGTTGTGTCTCGGAGTTTACGTGCACGTCACATATTTCACAGTGAAATGTTTTGTTCTGAAGGCCTGTGTTTCCTTTATTCACAGGTCCTTTGCCTTTTACGCCTGCCCGGGGAAAGGCTTTTATGGTTCCACTTCCATTCCGAGCTTCCAGCATAGTTTTGTGCTTAGTCCCTGGAGACAATAGAAATGGGAAACAGAAACAACTTTGGCAATTGGGTTGCATTCTTTGTTTTATTTTCTTTTTAAAATAAAATCATATGAGCCTTAGCTTGGTGCAACATGCTATCTTTGGAATAGGACTGTGTTGGGCTGTATCAGAGTCATACTAATGTAACAGTATTTCTCACCTGATATTTAGTTACTAAATAACATACCTATAGATAATGCTCTAGAACAAAGCAGCCACACCAGAAAGTATTGGCACAATCAGATATCCTGATGTGAAGTTAAATGGGTGTGACTTTTCTCATTAACTCCTGCTGCTAATAAGACTTGAATTGTAGTTGCAAAAGAAAAGTAATTTAGCTATTAAAGATGTAGTTGGCTTTGATTTGCAGTTGTCCTGAACAGATTGATAAACAGTATGTCTAGGTAGCTTACAATTAAATCTGTAATTAACTAATTACTCTCCAAACCAGAATAGGGGCAGAGGTTCCTGGCAGCAACTTATGGATCATTAATGTCCTGAACAGAAACCAAAACGTGAGAAACGTGCATGTGAGAAATTTGCGCTTCCTTTTTTTCTGTAAATAAAGGTTGGATAGAGAACACTGGTGGTCTGTTGCTGCACCTTTATTCAGACTGAACAATTTTGTACACTGTTGACTCCCACACAGGTAGTCTGTGACAATAATGGACTAACTATTGTGTACAGAACCACTGTTCCCTGCTAATTCCTGTATGCATCCACACAGAGACTTGTAAAAACATGCATGTGTGTGAGAACAAACACACAGTTTATCAGCACAGGCAGCAAAAACTCAGCAGGGTTGTGTCTATATACTCAGAATAGTGCTTTGGCTCTCAGCCTGATCAGAGTATTTAGAGTCTAACCCTTATATGAACTTAAATAGTTTCAAAGGATACAGGTTTATGAAGTTGAATTTTCACCAACTGAAGACTTGGTATATAGTAAACAGTATTCAAAACTGATGGAATTTTGTTTCTCATGAATGCCAAGTTATAATTTCCATTCTAATTTGAGTTCTATAGGTATGGTAAAGTTATTTATTTTTCATTGCATCATAAAATCATTGATCATTTTGCTCTAGCTATATTATCACTGTTTCTACATTTCAAACTAAGGTTCTCTTTCTGTCTCTTAACTCTACTTACCCTTGATAACAGGTAGCCCCTGGCATCCAAAATCAGGACCTTTCTATAGGATGGCTATAGGTGGTCATTGCCACCATATCAAATCCCTAGATCTTTTAACCCCACCCACCACAGAGCTAATCAATAACATGCTTAAAATAGTGACTGTGAATGGTGGCTCTCTACTACTGGAACTCACTGATGCTACCCGCTCTAATGACAAGAAAAAGTTTAAAAATTAAGAAAGATGGAGGTAGACAATTACCCATTCAACTCTCATGCAGCAGCTGCTCAGTTGATGAAAACAAAGGGAAAATATACATAATTTTGACAAGTTATTTATTAGCAGAGAATATGGAGCTAAGAACTCTAACTCCCATCATTGAACTCTGACTGACTGATGCTCCCTCTTTCAACCTTAATTTGTTAGATTTCAAACAAAGCTAATGACATTCATACTCAGTTTGCTAGTTGGCACAAGCAAAACTATGCAACTGAACACTAAAGGTAATGAAGCAGAGCTGTCATTCAGCTCGATAAGGTTTTGAAGCTGCAAAAGCTAAAGTGTAAGAAAATGTCCAACTTGCATGCAATAAATTCCTTTCTTTTCCTTTTCTGAAAGCCTCTTTGCCTGTCATTTTTATACTTTAATAGTTAATGAATTCCATGTAATTGCCAGTTTTCTGCCACCTCTTTGTCCCCTGCTGCAAGAGATCTAATCTATCCAGGGGAAGATAATTGCAGTGCTCTTGAGACAGAAGAAAAAAAAGGAAACAAGGAAGCACTGCTCCATCTCACCACTGTTGTGCGCCTCCAGCTGTGAGGCAGAGTTGACAGCGACTTTGCATAGTGAACAGTACAGCAGTCTTTTTGCTTTTTCTTCCTCAGTCTCAACGGAAGGGCAAGTGCTGCTGCTAGTGGCTGTTGTGGGGATTTTCTCCACTTTAGAGGTGATCTCAGTTGTCATAACACTGCTCTTCCGGATTTCCACGGTTGTCGTCGTTGATATTGCTGGTGTCCCTGTGTTAGCGTCTATGGGCAAAGAGAGGAGATGGAAAGAAATGAAAACAAAAAAAAATTGTGTGACTTTCGGTGTTTGCTTGTTTACATCCCAATGCTGTGATGACACAGAGAGGCAGATTGTGCCGGTGATGTTTGACTAATGGTAATGAACTAAACCTGACCTTATTCTTTATATTTTGTGTGGTTACAAAATACAGTACTCCCATGTATTGAAATACCATGTGTTGTCTCCTGCAGTATGCTAACACAGAACTCATAAACTGAATAGAAAGGTCATTAAGACTGTACTGTACAACAGAAGAATAATGCAATAAAAGAAGTCGTGTAAATGACCAGCACAATAAGCAGTTAAAATTTATGCACACCACTTCAGATGCATAAACAGCCATAGTAACACATAGTATTTATGCTGATTGGGTAGCCAAGCTAAAGTTTTAACATCTTGTACTAATAAAACCAAAATGAAAACAATTGTCTGTCCTTTATATCTGGTAAAAAAAAAAAAAAATAATAAATTGATACTTCACTTGATTTTTCCCAACACCAATACTAAAAGAATAAAGGTAATTATTAATACACAGTACACATTATTATCTATTATTACATAATAATGATACATACTAATAACATTAACTAAATATACAGCATTCCATATCTGACACCTAAACAAACACTAATAAGATTCCCTTTCTGCATATTGGTAGTACTTTTAGAAAGACTACAAGCAAGATATATACCTAAATCTGGAAACCTAGTTCTTGCACCTAAGAACTTGTGCTTTTTCTGTAGTTCTCAAATAAAAGAGAGAGAAAATACACAATGATATTGAAGTTTGAATAATTCATACATGATGTTTGGGTATGGCAGTATCATGTGGTCGTTAAGTACTTAGCAGGGTAGAGGACAGCAAGATCCGGCACTGAGGCAGTGAAGAAGATGGTGGGTAGGGGACATGAGAAGAAGACAAAGGACAGGAGCTGTTCTGCCTTTGCAGCACTGTATTTTATGATATTAAGCCTACTGAGTAGTAGCTTTTCCCAAAAGAAATCTTAGTTACTTTAGTAAGATATGCCTAGATTTGGGCACTTTCCAGCATAGCTCATTTTGGTTTCATACATCCCTTGATGTTAGTGAGGCTCTACCTGTACTATGCTTTATTTATTGCCACCTATTAGAAGAGACAAAATAGCAATTCTTTCACTTGTAGAGCTAAGAACCTGCTCTGATGCAGAAGGGACAAAACTAACTGATCCCAAAGTGGTGTGTTGCAAACGAGTACTGTTCAAAAACTTTGTTAATGGAGAACATTCCTAATAGCTTAGAAGGCAATATCAAACTGGAAGCAAGGCAAACACACTGAGAAACCTGATTCAAAACAATTTTAATGCATTGCAGAAACAGTCTAGAAAATTAGATGCTTTTCAGTAAAGACAATTGCAGGAATCCACACTCAGTAGGTTTAATCTGATCTATTAAAACAGAATGATGAACAATAGCCCCAGTACTGCTTTTGCAGAGGTTTTATTATTTAATTTTGATTGTTTTCTTTGTTTATTTGCTTGGTTTTCAGAAAAATCTTTCAGTAGCAAACAAGATGAGCTCTTCTATCATTGTGTTACAAAACAGGTCCCCGCAACACTGAAAGTGCAAAGCAAAAGATTTAGGCAGTATTACTTTCTCTTCTAATCAGCTCTGAAGGCCCTGTGTCCAGCTTGGGGATAACAACATCAGAAAAACCCCAACAATTACTTGCTTTGCTGTTAATCCAGAAACAATACAAATACCAAGCAACAAGAAAGGATTTGTGATGGAGGGAGCCAAAACAAATTACAGGTTTAGAAAACATGAACTCTGAATACTGAAGAAAAAGAGCAAGCACTGACGAGACTTTTCATAACTGTAAAACGTAGCTAAAAATAAGAGAATAGACTCTTCTCTCTGATTCTTCCTAGTAGAACAAGGACTATTGGTTTATATCAAGAGAGACTTAGATTAGATGTGAGGAAGTTTTTCTAGTATTAAAGTTTATGAAGCCTGGGAATAGTCTACCTACACAAATCCAGAAATATTTCCTAGTGGAGGACTTGAAGTTGGCTGAACAAATATCTACATAAATATAATTCCCTTTCAGTCAGTGGGAATACAACCCTTTAAGCTCTCTTAAGTTCTATACATTTTGTATCTTGTAATGTTTCTACATACTCTCCCAGAGGGTTTTTAAAAATTATCATTCATAAACCCAAGAAAGCAGAATTTTTCATGTGAATATTCTATGTATGGACAGGCATTAAAGCATGTAGCAAAACATAACGTTCCACTCAAGGTCAAATCACAGTTTGTTTTTTTTTCCTGAAAGTGAGCCTCAAGGTGATTGTATCCTGAAGGTACTGGGGATGTCACATGCTAGTGCAGAAGGAATGGTGTTACCTTGCTGAATAGTCTCTTCTTATTTATGATTTTTTTAAAAAAATAATGTTTCAAAAGAAAAAAATATTTTGAAATATTAAGCCTTTTGTTGGGAAACTGATGAAAAAATAAAACCCTTGAAGACCTGTCCACAAAACTGTAGAGTTAACTAGTAACTCCTTTCCCATCCCAGAGAATCTATTGAATGTTTGGTTTTCAGTCAAAAATTGCTGCGGTGAAATTGTTTTCCTCAAAAGCCCAATCCCAGCCCAAACCCCTTTGTTTTAAAAGCATTAACACTGCTTTACAACATCAGTTTCTGAATCCTGGTACTACTGTACGGTAGCAGGCTTAGACAATGTACTCTCTTGGTGAAATGGAAGGCAAAGGGCAGATGACCCAGGGAGGGGAAAGGGACATTAACATTCTCTCAGGATTGATGGAAAAGTTGGTGCTCATTCTAATCTTGCGGGAAATTAGATATGTTCATCAATCACCATTACCAGCTTTGCGGTGTAAGGGTCAGTATTTAGTGCTAAGCAAAATATAGATCATAATTTCTTTACCTTCCATAGGAAAACCTAAGGCAATGAATGAAAGAAAAAAAAAAAAAAGCTTAAATAACAGCAGATTTTATTCCGCTTCAAGTATCTGACCTTCTGTATCTATGCTGATCTAATATTTCACGATGTAATTATTTTAAAGTGAAAGGAAAACACAATCAGTTATGTTAGCTGTTTTGGATATTTTGAGGGTATTTTGAGATGCATGAATGAAAGCAGTTTAGTATATAAATATTATACTAAAAATGGTAAATGTCATCAGCATATTCTTCATCTCAAAAAATAAAGTTCAGTGCATATATTCTGCATTTTTAAAAGGTGCCCTATATAAATTTTCTATTCTACTAATGCAAATATATTAATGATATTAAAACATACATAGAAAGTCATCAAAGTTCACCATGTAAAAGCCATGACACATTTAAAGAAGCATAGCTGCTCATCCTCATATAAAGTTTAGCATTTTCAGCAGAGATTAAGGATAAAACATTCTAAAAGCTGTCAAGTAAGCTCACAAAGAGGCAATTCACTTCCTTTTATCACAAGAACTTCTAACCTAACCAGCATGGGTCCCTTTGAATATATTACAGTATTGCTGCCTGTTCACAGTTCAGTGCCCTAAATACAGGGCACAGCATTAAAGGTATAAGGGATTAAAAAAAACTGAAGAAAAACAACACCAAAAAGAAGTAGGACAGCATTGGAGTTCATGCCTTGTACACTGAATCAGCATTTCTTAACACTATATTATGACAGTGCTTTAAGAGCTATTTCAATGATAAATGTTCTAAAATTGAGCTGGAAATTCAGTCACAGTCAAATGGAAGATTTGTTTCTGGTGACGCAGGCTTGCAGCACTGTGCTATTTTCATACTGGTGGCCCGCAGCAAATATTCATTATTGTAACTGTCACTGCTTGGCTTTGGTATGGAAGTTGATTGCTGATATTGTATGGAACTGGACTCCAGCAGCAAAAAAAAAAGGGAACACTTCAGAATTCACAAGAATCCATTTGTGTTCCTGGTCTTAATATAGCAACAGAATAAAAACTAAAAATACAAAAATATTACATTACAATCTAATCTTGGTCACTGGCAAAATCAAAGGCCTATTTTAACAAGACACAAAGGCAGATGAAAAAATAATCTGTGAGAATTTACTTCTTTGAGTACTACAGATACCATGGTTCAAGTGGAAGACTGCATTGTGATTAAGGTTCTTCTAAGTAAGCAGGATTAATTTTATATCTCAGCTACAAGACTCATGAATTTTCTTTAGTCTGAAGAAACAGAAAATTACAACTCATGTTTTTCATCAGAGTATGTGAAAGTCTCACTCATCAGTTCCTGCTACTAAGCCTAAGAATTTCTTATCCTGAAGCTATAAATAGTCCCACAGAGAGAAATGTACTCTGACTTCAAACAAATCACAAATATTTATGAGCATGTTTTTTCTTCCACAATCTCAAGTGGCATGCATTTAAAAATATCTGGTTTAGTACATACCCATGCATTCTGGTCTCATTTAAACCAAACTTTCCCTTTGACATAAAAGGATTGCACGTTTGCCCCATAAAGCTTTTCAGGAAAAAAAACCAAAAAACAACAAAACAACCAGACAAAATGCAGCAACTTTGCCCCTGCAGAAGCTAAAACTCACATTCTTTCTCATGACAAACAGAAAGTAATATGAAACATTTCAGTATATAAGACCACTTAGTATTGCAAAAACATCATCAGCTGGCTAGCTTATAACTAACCTGTGTCAAGTAACAGAATACACCCATACAGACCCTTTATACTGGCATGTTCAAGGCTGGGACTAGGACTTGGAGTATTATTTTCCTGCCTACTAAGAACTGTGTGCTCAGTTTCCTTGGGCTGCTTTGAAAAATCCCATTTTCCGTGATATCTGTGGTAATTACATTTGAAAGTAAGACAATTTCTTTTGAATCTATAAATACAATGGTGGAGTACACCAAAACCAAAGGACCATCCCTAAAAAAGTAACAGGTGACAGATATTTTTGTACTTGGCTGATTTTCTGTTCTCATATGCTGAAACATAAGCATGTGTGTTAGCACATTGACTGGCTCTGGCACTTACACAAAACACTGTGAGGAACTTTTTGACTCAAACGTATCAGCTTCTTATCCTTTATATGTGCAGAATACAAACTTGCATATTTTGTGGTTGGTGGATATTTGGCCCTTTACAATATATTGTACAGAAAATTCTTTTGATATCATATTATCAAAAATCCAGCCATTAGACTTAGTTTTACATTCAAAACCTGGATTCAATCTATGTTTTATAGATATATCCTTCCCATAAAGGATATGTTTATTTGGACAGATAGAAGTATATTTTTAGAACTTAGAAGGACCCATATAAATTTTTTCTAAGAAAAAATGATTACAACTGCATGATTTAGAGATATAAGTACCAAACATCACAGGGTTTTTTTGGCATAAAAGACCAAAATATCTGATTGACTGTTGTGCAATTCATCACTGTATGGTCTCCTTCAATGACACAATATGAAATATTGGAAACCATGGTGTTCACCTGATCTTCTACAGGATGGATACCAATTATTATGCCATAATGGAAGAGTCAAGAGCTCTTAAGTAATAAATAAAGCTGTGTATGACCAACTAGGAACAGTATTTGAAAATTTTTGATCATCTGTCTTTTTTGAACTTGGTTTTTTAAAAGTCTGTTTTTTAAACAGCTATTTACCTGTTTTGTCTCCCATCCCTTGTCACTACCCTGGCTTGTCAAAACTTTTTTGGTCAAGCTACTTGTTAATTTTCTTTGTCTAGGTGTCTATCAAAATTACTTTTAATATCCAGAATGTGAGAGGCTGAACATGCCTAAGGTATTGCCCAAGATTTTGCTCAAATGTACCAAACAAGCATTACTGAGAAACTGAAGGACTGAAAACTTTCCCAGGACCAGCATGAAAGGCGCATACCAGGAATTTTCTTGGATTGTAACTGGAGAAGCAACGACCTCAGTGTTTTGACCAGTCTCTGCTTTTTAACACTTAAATAAATCATATTATACACAGTGTTCATCACTCAGAAACAGAAGATGAAGAAACAACTGGCTACACAACAAGTGACTTCATTTTACTGCTGCCTCCACTCCATGCTTCCCAGCGACGTGCCTTGGCGATGATCTGATGGCAGGGAGACAGAAAACAGGATGTTTGGTGATAAAAGGTGTCCACAGACAGAGAGATGATGAAAAGAAAGTGGCAAACTTCACATATTTGATCTGTGGATATTTTCCTCCAGTTAAACTCAATTCTGTCAAATCCCCAGATGACCTCCTTCATTAATTAGGACTACACCATTTTCTAATGAAATGATACCTAATTTATACTCGCAGTTCTCTTGGTTTAAAGCACAGTTCATTAATCCTGAACACGAAGAACCACAGAGGGACAACTGTATTCCTGTTGAGGTTAATTGAATGAAGCTGGGAGCAACAGCAACAGCTGGGGGGTAAAAGGCCTGTGGAAAGGGAATGAGTTAGGTAGGGAAATGTCACACTATGTCTGAGTTTTGGGTTCTTAGGCAAACGTAGCTGAGAAAAACATGACTGGAAGGTAAGGAAATGATGAGGAGGGACCATTTTTTTTTTAGTCATTTAAGGGACCCTTGGTGATGACTGAGTTTGGACACGGAGCTGTCCTTATCATTCTATAGATTTTTCCTCAGCCAGGCAGAAGATCACTTTTCACCAGCTACGAGTGAAAGGGTCCGCATGCAAGGAGATGATGGCTGAAACTACTCTTGCAGTTTAATTAATGGCAATTCTGTAGTGAAAATTTGATTTGAAACCAGGACAAAATGTTTGCTTACGGGGCGGAGCTCGAACTGAAATGCAAAGAGGATTTTGGGAGATTATGGTTCCTGCTAAAATAACACTTCGTATTTTGACTCTAACTTGGAGGTTATACATAGGACAGTGTTAGAGAATTTAGATAGTTGCATTTTTATTTTGGAGGTTGATTTAACAGGAATAAAGCATGTACATGGTGGTTGGATCACATCTATAGAAGGAAGCTGTATTATCCTACACCCAGGTCTCTCATGTTTGAGGTTAAGTTGACAAACTGTCACCAGTTTTACATCTGCACGTGCCTCAGCATGCATTTCCCAACTTTTAAGTAAATGTAAGCATAATAAAAAATATACTCGTGGCTAATCTTAGTGCATGAGTAGAAACTGAGCATCAGTGAAGTATATCACTGATAAAAACCATAGAATTGAAAAAATTGAAAAAGCTAAAAGCTCAACGAGGAAAATGTTTTGTAAGATATCCTACAGTAAAATGAATTTGCCTTGAATGGATCTTTCTGCAACATGGAGGTCAACACGTGCACAGCAGTCCCCATCTATATTATTATCCTCTCTGTTCCTCCAAAGCAGGTCAGCTGCACATGAACTGCCTCTTGCTCCTTGGCTTGTCAATACAATGCCAGACTGCCCAGGGATGTCGGGGAGATTCAGCTTTGTCCAGAAGTCATCCAGAGACAGCAACAGCAGCGGAAAGGGATGATTGCATTCCTGTGTCCGGGAACATCCTTGGCGCTGTGTGAATCACTAGCACAGACAGTAGTCCAAAACACTGTTTAAAAATAGGGCCTGCATCAGCGCCAAGATCCAGGTGGCATGACTTATACCCAGTCAGTACTGGAGACAGTATTTTCCCAAAGAGAATTCAGGGAGCAACTTTTGTCTGTGTCAGTAACAGCAATGGCGTCAAAGGATTGCTTTACCACCCCAACACTCATTGGAGCTTTAATTCAAACCATGTACCAGGGAGAGGAAGTTGCTCTTACCAAGGCCAGGAAGTAACTATAATTTAGTTTCTGGCTGCTACTCCTACTGCCCCACACACCGACCATGTAGACATGGGGAAGGAAGCAGCAGACAAGATGTTCTCTTTCACTTTGCACTGTCAGCCATAGTGATGGAAGTGAGCTTTGAAAGGGCCTCCCCTAAACTCCCCTTCTCTTTAACAGAGGCATAGAGCAGGCACAGTCCAGGCTATACACCACTGGAAACTGAGAAATACTTTTCATAAAATAAGCAGGCTGGCAAAACCTATTTAAAACTTGATATCAAAAACAATTTACAGTGGAATCTTTCCCTAGCAATCTGCTACCAAAAACAAAGAAGTATGGAGAAGTATTAATCACTAGCAGAAGAAGAGAAAATACATTGCTTTCACTAATCAAGTGGAATAAGGAAAGAATGAGTGAATTGCACTTCAGATTGCATAGGATTGCTCTCCGTTTTAAGCAGGTAGTCGATTTTTTTTTTTTTTTTTGCATTTTAAGCAAGCTGAATGTCCTCTTTAAAAGCTCCATGTAAACACTAAGTTTCAAAACAGATTTATAGTCATAGAACCCCTAGAAGTAAATTAAAATAACTGGAATGTAACTCAGAATTTCTAAGAACTCTGACTTCTGACTACTCTTGTAAGTGTAATACTTCATGGCATTCTCCTGTCTTGAATGCAGGAATAATTAAAGCTATTCCCTTTACAGCAGCTTACTTCCTTTACTGAAGAGCATTGAACTAGTAAATCTGGTTTTGGCAACAACTGATGTTGTGTCGAACATAGGTATTGTCACTTGCTGTACCAGCATCACAACTGTGTAACTTTTCTCAGTGGAGAGAAGGCAGGAAGAGCAGAGAGAAGACATTCTTTCAGACATCTGTGTTGCACTGCACCGTAAGTAGAGCCTGTAGCGGATGTGTTCCGTGGACTGATCAGCAGTGACTTTCTTACAAACACCTGCTCTTCCTTAAGTAGCTGAGATACCAAATGCCCACATTTGGAAGAACAAATTTTACAAGGAATTGAGGAGAGAGCAGAACAGGAGATGGTAGTATTATTACCTTTCCTTAATCTTTGAAGTAAATAATTGTTTTGATTTTCCTGATATTCCATGCAGATTTTTATTAGCCTTCTTCAGTCCAATGTTTTTACAAGGAATTTTTCCCTTGACTGATCGCATATGGTTGATAATATGCTTTGTAAATTGACAAGAGTACTCTTGCTACAAGAGTATCATCCATTTGAGTGCCAGGGGAAAGAAAATCTTTTGCAATTTTCAGAGTCTCTGGAAGGATCTTTTACTATTCACAGCTGCAGTTACTATGACCATCTATTTAACTTGTTCTTCCATCTCCACCAGGGTCCATAATCTAAAATAAATTATTTTACTACTGCCTACATCTCTTTTGCTCCTTCCCCTCTCCAACCCACCACAGGTCGCTTCAGGGCTAGGACTGAAACAAAGGGCTTGTGAAACACCCTGTGTCATCATTACAGTTAAAAACACTGAATGATGTTTACAGAGGGTTTCACAGACAATACAGTCCACAGTTTCTAAATAACTTGTTGTCATCACAGTTCTTGGTATGATTTACAGGCTTTTTCTTACTTTTTAAATAAAACAATTATTTTGTGCAACACTAGCCATCTACGTTAGCTATCATGTGTCAGTCTTTCCTTTGCCTTCAGGCAGACTGCTACCAGCTGAGCTATTAGTCTAATTACATTAGCTGGCAGAAAAAACATATTTAGTAAACCACAGTAAGGCTGGATAAATGGTTCTGGAATAAGGCAAAGACCAACAGAAACCTGTTTACTTTGACAATTTAATGAGTTCCCTTTAATCAAATGTTGTCTTTGTCAGAAGGGACTGAAACAACTCTTTTTGTCCTTTCCAGTAGTACTCCCTGACACCATCCACACATACCCAGCAGAGAGGTTATTAGTGCTTTGCTGTTTGGGGTGTTTATCTAGTCAATACGATAATTTTATCAGGCAAGATCTTCACAGAAGCAAAATGCAAGAAGTGATGTTTTCCTAGCCCAAAGCTGCTGTCATGAATTTATATAAAGTCTTCTGCACATAAGAGAACAGCAAAAATCAAAAAGTATTTCCTAGTGGCACCATTCATGGATATCACTCCTACTTTCAAAACTTATAGAATCAAATATATTATTTGATTTAACCAATTACACACAAAACAGTGATGGGTTTGTATTTTAGGATGCAAAGATAGCAAAATAGACCTTAAAGAAAATGACTGCTTTTAGTTTGCAGAGACAGTAGAAGAGAGTAGCTGCATATTAATGGAAACTAGTATCTAAATACCAGCACAAGACTAGCTACAGTAAACAATTGAAGGTTCTAGATGAGGCATTTAATTCTTGCTCTGCTTTGGCCTTTTCTTTTAAATCCTCGTGTAAGTCAGATATTAAATACCTGTGTTATCTGAAAAACTAGAAGTGACATACATTAATACTCATAATGACATAGTTAATTCGTTGGAAGGTTTGGTCCAATACTTGCAAAGACAGAAGTTCTGTCATGTTGAGTGAAGGTAACTACGTTGTGAAAGTGTGGTTCTTAGGCAATTAGTCATAGGCAAAGTGAGAGCTACAATCTGTTCAGAACAAATATCATGGAGGAATATTTGAAGAAAACAGTCTTATGCAACGGGAGTAGAAGGGATAATAATTGCAAACTCTGCTAGTTCTGTTCATGTTTTTTTTTTTTTTTCTTTTTTTTTTTTTTTTTTTTTTTTTTTGGGTGGAAAGGGTAGGAAAGGGTAGTAATGACAATAATTATAGGTTTTGATTAATTTCTTTGGTAAACCCAAATTGTCATTCTCTTCATGTACCACATTTTTCTTTGTATGCAGTTCTTTCCCTAACAACATAACACAGTAGCAACAAAAATGGTTTCCATTTCCCATCTAAACGTGGCTGTAAACACTACACAACTTGCAAGATCATACCCCAGCTCCCTCTGTTAATTTTTTTTCCTTTCTTGTACATGATATTTATTCAGACATCACTAGATTTGACATCATTCGGACCCAGAATTAGCTCTTAGAAAAGAGAAAAAGAGAAAACAGTTCTCTTTAGCAATGTAATATACTATTGTGCTAGTTCCTTATTTTTCACTGTCATATCTCTCTCCCATGTACACTGTAACAGAGGAAAATGTAAAAATAAGAGTCCATGAAAGCACCAATACAAGCCCAGATATTTGAAAATTGCCCTCATTTCTATTTATTTTATGAATAACTGTATGTATTTTTCGTTTTCATGTTTACACAGTGTCTAGGTGAATAGGCACAATCTGCCTGCCTCAACAGCCTTCAGGCATATAATTATTTGCTAATGAGTATGTAAATTTGAAGGATTACACAACTGCAACAATCAGATCATCACTCCACATCCACACCTTCACTCAGTTTAATATTGTGACTTTTCTTTAAAATGCATTTTCCTTCATAAAAAGTAGCATTTTTAGCATTTCTATAATGACATCAGGCCTTACGTCAAGAAATCCAGTTCAAATCCCTACTGAGAATACACAGAGAACAGGGAAAAATATTAGCAACTGGATAATAAAATAAAAAAAAGGTAACCCAGAATAATTCTGTTAAAGGTCTGAGAGATTACTTAAGGGATGGGGTTCTTTTATGATGTAGAGTGTATTTTATCTCCTCTTGTTTATTCCTACTTAGTATGTAGCAAATAATTTTAAAAAATGCAATAAGTTTTTCAAAATTTTCAGAGAAAACCAGCTGCACTTATAACAAAAAAAGTGATTTGGATGAAAAATATAGAATTAAGGGCTTAGATTTTTGCATTAGCTTTCAAAAACCTTAGTTAAAGGTTTTGGTATAACTGCATTAGTAGAATAACAGCAGCTGTAACAATTTCTGCACACCCTTCAGCTTCTGCAGTATCCAGTACAAGGACATTTAAGCATCTCTCTAGCACTGATACACTGTAATTAGGTGTGTTCTTGAGCTCCTAAGGTTGCTACCATTCCATACAAACAAAAGTACAAATAGGTTTACTTAGGATCACTTTGCATCACACAACATTTTTAAAAACTTAGTGGAGGTTGTGACAGAAAACAGCACTGCTTTTCTGAAACAAAAATTCAGATATGCCAGTCCCTGAAATTTCAATGCATACTATGAAATTGAGGTTTCAAACTTTAAGATAATTCCAGCGTTTTAGATTAGGGAAACTAGAAATGATAATGTATAATAATTAATTTGCAATGCAAAGAATCTGGCCAATACTTGCACAACAAGTTTCCTTACGTAATGCTTGTGCATTAGTCATTTGGCAGGCAGGTAGGAAGCTTACTTACCTCTCCTTCAGAAAACCTCCTGCATCCGTTGTGACCTTGTAAGCCAACTGATTACAGTGACAATTCAGCTACAGCCTTAGGAGATATAGATACACAGACTTAGAAACTTAGAATTCTCTTTTCTTTTTCTTTTTTTTTTTTTTTTTTCTTTTGGTAAGTAGGAGAGAAAGACTGTAAGTTGAGCAGAAAAGAGAATACTGGTTCTTCCTCCACAAAGCCGCTGAAACTGCAGGCCAAGCCTCTGAAAACGTAGACCTAAATCCATGACCATGAGAAAAATGCATATGCTTGTACAGCTGTAAGATTTTTGTGAAATGGAAAACAAGAAGTTGGGAAAATGCTCAAAGCAACAGCTCCAAGCTTCCACTACCATACCATACTAAAAATCTTGCTGCCTTGCTTTTCTCCAAAAGGCTACGTATTGTCTGCTCTCCCTCACAAAGTATAATTATACTAGTGCAACCCAAATATATTATATTTTTATTATACAGCATTAAAACAAAGGCTTTACCAGTAATTTGGAAAATTGAAGGGGTTTGAAGCATTTGGCTTCAAAATAAGCCTTCCATCAGTTTTCCCAGAAAGCTACTATATTGTGCTTCCCAAGTCTGCTTCATTTATAGCATACAGATATCTGATACCTTGCATGTCCAGGTAATAGTGAAATCAAGATTTTTAAAGGCTGTGCATTGTTCACAAACATATAGAACAGAAAACTTTTTCACCTGTCACTCCCATGGCAGGAAATAACTCTGGATAAACACTTGAATATTCACTACTCCTAAAATGAATTGTGCTGACAAAATAGCTAAAGATCAGGGTAGACATGACAACTCGCTCAATGTGGAAAGTGTGTTTTGTATCATCAATAAAATTCTGCAGGAACAGAGAGTCCAGAAGTCCATCATAGACATCACAGCTCAGAGGTGACAAGCAATGCTTCAAAACTATGTTTTTATAAACTCATTCTTATTGCTTTCAGACACTTTTCATAAGAAATTCAGGTGAAGTTTCAGCATGCAAAGAGTGTGACAATCTAGACACAATTCTCATAAAAAAACCCCCAAATCCTTTCACTCCTTCTATCCTTAGTTTACATGTGTTTGTAAAGTAAGGTAGAGATTATATTTCACCACTTCAAATGCTACAGCACGAAGTACAACAGGCAGCTTTGAGATGTTACAAGACTCCATAGAAATATAGTACAAAGAAGAATGGACTTCCCAATTTCACATGCTAGGCTAAAATGTCATTGAGGAAGAGTAGAGCTGCCATTAGCTATGAGAGAAAAGCATTCAGTCTTTTAAATACTAGAAGACTTCAAAGATAAAACAATACTTAAAAATATAGTCCTAAATGGTGAAGGAATTTTTTAAAATATATTTTTGTGTGCCTTTTTATGTCTTGTCGGACTACTTTTCTCCTTATGGAAAACCCAATAAAAAATCCTCATATAATAAGCAAACAAGAAACCACTTAAAGTTCACTTACTGTCCATTTCAATAAGTAATCTTCTCCACTGCCTTCATTAGGCTATAACCTCTTATCCTTCATTGACAACACAACTTAGTAATATCAGAAAAGATGATCTGGACTAAAATGCCTTCTAGTCTGTGCTCTTTCATGACCTAAAGGCACAACCCACAATAATCGACATTCTAGCCCCATATTAGGTAAGATTGTCACTGTACATGGAATTTCTTCTAACATGCTGTCCTAGAAGGAATCTCAGAGAACTCACCCAGCCTTGGGAAAATGGTGAATACTCATTTCAGCCTTCCAACTTCTTCTATTAAATAGCTTGCGTCACAGTTTGCATTTCTAGCTTCATTGCAAGACTGTGAATGGAACTTCCTCTTTGAGGAAACAGTCATAGCTTTAAAACACTCAGTGCACAGACTTGAGAGCTACCAACCAGATTTTTCTAACATGTTAATCACAAATTAGTCAACTGATCAATGATCTATCTGCAGACTTAAGTTTTTCACTAATTCCACGAAAATAAATATGATTGGACTGAAAATCATCCCTGTTTGGTAACATCTTTCTTTTTGTGACTTCGGGCTGTAACAGCTGTTTCAAATGTCAGCAGATAGGGCAGAATTAAAAAGGATAGACAATGTGGACAGGGGAATTGCAGATCTAACCTATCTGTGCCTAATGCCAAGAAACCTGCAGATGGATAGCTGTTTATCAATTCTTTCATCTAAGTTTATTAATACTTTTAATCAGTTCAAATATGCAGCTGCCATAGTGCCAAATAAGATGAGTCTGATAAAGCAATCCTCTTTGCTCTACAGGGATACTGAAAAAATGTCACAAAACAATTGACATGCCAGAAAGAGCAAATTTTAGCAAAATATTCAGGTAATTGGTGTCTTTTAAAAATATCTTTGAAGTTAATTTTCTAGGCTACGTAGAGGACACCTATCTAGAATATTTCTTTCAAAGACATAGTTTTTAAAAACAAGACCCAGGTTTCTCATTTCATTGCATAGATGAAAATTTTTTTTAAGCTGATTACACCACATCCTGGCTGCCAAGTTATCCTCTGAATGCAGTTCATGACCTAAGCCATTCCTTAATTCTTATCAACAGTCATCACTAAAACTAGACAAGTATTTTTTATGATCTCATTTTAGCTCATGTAGCATGATAGTTTACTGCAATGATTCTGCTAAGTTTGCCACTGGTACTACTGGGCTAAGACATGACATAATCAAGTTCTCTCCAAAGCATCACTAGGAGTGCTTGTACTCCCCAGTCCCTACAGGCTGTATTTGCAGTATAGAGTTCTGGTTACTATGCTGGTTTGTTCAAATGCAGGTTAAGACCACAAAAGGGAACTTTTCTGTAAGTAGCACTAAAAATGGAAGACGATAAATTGTTCTTGCAACAGCAGATCTATGAAAAAGTCTCAAAAATGGTATTTAGCCAGAGAATCCTTCTACAAAAATAGTATATTTGTATCTTTTCATATATTTTTGTATGTCAGATTATAATTACTGGAACCAGCCAGTTGAATTTAAGAGAGTATGATAATACCCTTAGGTCTAAATTGTGACCAGCCTCTTCTTAAATATGATTTCTCATACCTGTGAGCATAATCCATGTAGTTCTTTATATGTGGAGTTTTTTTCCAAAACAAATATTTCAACAATGATTTTTTCTAAAAAAAAAGAAAAGAAATAATGCCACCATCTAGAAAATAAAAAACCAATCTGCATACATGATGGAGGGGAACAAATGGTAAATATTTTTTTGCTGTTTCAAGCTTCCAAGAGGCAATATTTGCAAAAGATACAGTAAATCAAATGACTTTGGAAATTATGAAAAATATCTCAGCGATGCTCTTATAAACTGGAAACTTATTTAGCACAAAAGTTTATCTACTCAGCCTTTAAAAAAATTCCATTAATCTTGTCTAGATATACACTCCTTCTTTCCCCTTTGAACTTTAAGGACTTTAATGCTTTTTCTTTTCAGACTCTCTTCTTTTTCTCCAGTCTAACAGCACAGTAATTCACAGGCTGCTACTTTATGACCAAAGTCTTGCACTGTACTGGCTTGTATCACCAGTATCAGCAGCTGCTGTTAAATCACCTGTCAAATTTGCAAAATTCTCACTCAATTTACCCTGAATTCCAGACTTGCATTTTTTTGTCCATGTGTCTGTTCATGTTGTTTATACAAGGGTTCTGTTGGGACCAATGGCCAACCAGCTTGAGCTTCATGCACAGATGATCCTTTAATACCAACTGCCTCTCTGCTAGGAAAAAGGGAACAGAGGAAAATTCTAGGTTGATGTTTTATGTACTGAGTTACATAAACCATTGATTCATGTATGAAGTAGACAACTTAGCATTTGGAATACCAAATTGGAAAGCCAACAGTTCAACTTATTGTGCAGATATCTTACAAATTCATTAATTACTGTGAAATACACTTATCTGTTTTGGAAATAATTTTATCACTTTTCACATGTGAAACACAAACTGGTTTGCATGAGCAATATGCCAATTTCTATGAAAAATCTTTCGTTACTGTAGATCAGATAATGATAATAAAATCTTGCAAATTGTGCTTACAGAATTTCAGACAAAACTGACGTGTTTTAATGAAACATCTACTCCAGACCAAAATGTCTAGAGAGTCAAAGAGATATTCTGGAAACTATTTTCATCAGTTATGGCAGTTATAAACGAGGTCTCTTACATATTTGGAACAGACCTCTACAATAATAGAATTATAGGAATACAAGGAATGCTTTGGGTCAGAGATTTTCTCACCCACGTGATAAGAAAAGAAGGGTTGTGTAATCACTCTGAAATCACATAACCAAGTATGTTCTTCTTGGGTACCATTACACTAAAAGATGACTGAAAGCTGAAAATCCTTCATCACTTTCTCAGTTTGTTCTCCCTCTCCCTTTAAACATGACTGGATTGAAATCTAGATCTGCCAGACCAAATCAATTCTATGAAATTCAAGGTGAAAAGCCTCAGGTTTGGTTTGTAATTACTACTATGAGTTCTGAACATAAATCTTTCAGAGAAGTTCACAGAAAAATTGATTAGCTACAAATTCACTTTAGTAAATCCCTATGACTAAGAGCTCTTTTGGTCCTTAGCATCAAGCCATTTGTTTTCAGAATGCCCACTCCAGCTGCACAATCTAGAATGCTGCATTATTTTATACACATTTAAACACAGACATGTGCATGCACACAAATCCTAATGTTTTAATATTGTGGAAAAATTTTTACTGACCCCCCAGTGCAGTTTGTTGTGCAAGGAAGACGGTTTTGAACAACTGTCAGTGATTTTCACCTTCACTTTTAGCATTTTGAACATGTACTGTGTTTATGCTAAACCCTCTGTAAAAAAAAGTGGTAGCAAATTGTATACAGCAGCTCCATTTGTGAATCTTTCTGTCAAGGTCACACCTCACTGCCTACTCTGTGAAATATTAAATTGTTTACCTGCATGTAGAAAATACCATTTGTTGTAATTTTAAATAACTATATTTTTGTCTGGTTTTATATTAATGGATTGGCTTGCCAGCTTTCCTTTCTAACTTGCTGTTTACTTTGAGCACTCCTATCCACATACATGACAGCAAGAATTTACTCTTCTATATTTGAATATCCCTAATTTGTTAACCACATTTAGGAAAAAGTTTCAAACTGCCAAAATAGCAGTAATAGTAATACCCACAACATTTATTCCCTGATTTTTTAGATTAAAGTGTTGACTATGATATTGCAACTGTGAACAAAACTAACACGTGGCTGTAGTGCAGTTTGCAACATCAGCCTCTTTCTGTACCAGGTGTTGAACAAAGTGGTTTCATTGTTTTTTTCCTTTCCAGTGCTCCAGCAGTAGTGAGTCACTTCAGCTCTCAGTAACAGAGGGATCTCCTTGCTCATTTTAAGGGACGTACTTACTGGACTTTGTGGACTTTGAGATTCTTGACAAAATTGCATCAAACCTACTTTCTGTAAGCTTCCCTCTATTTTGTTTTTGCTTTCTGGGTTTTTTTGTTTGGTTGGTTGGTTTTTTTGTTTTTTTTTTTTGGTGAGTTTTTTTTGTGGCTTTTGGTTTTGTTTTTGGTTTTTTTGGGTTTTTTTTTTTGATTGAGAGTTGGTGGTCAACAGGAGGATGTCTCATGGTTGAAGCACCAAATCTGAGTTCTGTGATTGTGTACCTATACACAAATTGTATGAAGTTTGAATAAACACATCTAAAGCTAAGTAAAGACAGCCTTTTTATTCAAAGGCTTTCCTTGCATGTATGCACGACACAATCAGAGTTATTAAAATACTGATACTTCAAGTGTGTGTATGTATGCAGCACTATGGAAAAAGAAACCATCATTCTAACAGGTTTAGACCTTAATTCACACAACTTAGTCTATATTACCAGGCTTGTTCACAAGTCTTTGTAGCATTTATGCTGCCACCTGAGAACATTTCGAAAATGTGGAAGTAAGTGTGCAGTGAGGAGTACACAGGAAAAAATCTGGAAGGCTATTTAAGAGAAGCAGGCTTTATGGAGAAGTTTTAAGAAGCAAAGGATATGAGGATTATTTAGCACATATGAAGGCACATCTGTTTCAAGAACAGAAATTAAATAAAAAAGCCAACACCAAAATAGCATGGAACGAGGCTAAAGAATTTCCTAGAAAACAATCTTCACAGAAGCCTAGGGCAAGAAAAAAAAAACATTCAACAGGCAAGAACACAAAGACTGAAGAACAATTCTCTATTTCTGATGGAAAACTTTTGATCATAGACTTAAAAAATACATATATTTGTATGACAGGAGATATTTGCATCATGTTTATCTTCACTGTTCAGGGAAGGAATATTGCAGAATGGCAGAGTTGAAAAGGCTGCCCACTATGGTGTCCACAGAAAAATGTAAAATACAGGAACTCCATTTTGAGAAAACATTAACACTGCCATTAATAGAAAAAAAAACCCGTCCCCCAAACCTTTTATGTATATTCATGTGTTTCAAACACAAAAGTTATCTTAAATCACATTTTCACTTCCTTTTTGATTATTACTCAGACTCAATAGTGACTATATTCTTGGATGATTCTATATCAACATGTATTTCGTGTAATGTCAGAATGATTTGCCTGACCAAGAAGACATCAATATCATTAACAACCTTCACCTGTGAACATACAGACATTTTTCTTTAAGGAACTTTAATGTATCATATAAAGAAGTTGGAGGTATTTGACACTGAATATCAGGTACAGCATAATAATTTGCTTACATAAAGATAAGGTACATATTTCCTTGAAAATTCACACAGAAATATGCCACCATTTTGGAACACCTATTATTTTTTTCCTTTAAATTAAGCTCTCAGTTGATAATTTAAATGACTTATAAAGACAAAATAACAGGTGTTTCAAGCAATAACTGAGCAAAACATTTTCTGCAAGATAACAAATGCTGTAAGGGGAATTTGAAATTAGTCTCTCACAGTTTTAAAAACTTCCATCCTTCATCAGTACCAAAAAGAAAAAATAATAAAGTGGTTTAATGGTCTAGAAATACATTTCTCAGGTGTCTGAATCTTGACTAAAAAACAGTCATTAATGGATCATTAAAAAACCAGAAGTGCTTTGATCGTAGCAACCCTCTGAAAAAATTTTCCTTGAGTTTGTATTTCTTTCTTACTGAATACATCAATTATTCTATCTAGGCAGCAAATTTGGCTTAATCACCAGCTCTTCTCTCAAGCATTGATTTTACTTTGTTTAGAAAAAGGAAAAACTTTGTTACCCAAGAAGCAACCTAGTGGACTTATTGACACAAATTTAATGCAGTAAAATAGAGAATTTTACTCTGATGAGTCAAAAAAAAAATTAAACATTTTGGAGTGAGATCCAAAATATTTAAATAGCATCTTAATTGCAGAAAACTGCAAAGATGAAATTATGCACATAATTACAATTCACAGTTATTTTAAGAAGTGAAAGCTGCTGACAAATATTGTTAATTTAGTCATACAGATAGAATTTGTTGATCTAGAGAAATGCCTATTCCTTTATTTAAGCTATTTCATTTTGAAATTAGGTGAAAATCAAATCTACTTAAGAACAAGGAATTTACTGGAGAAAGGATTATCAAAATAACACAATAGTATTTTAGCGAAAGCAAAGGACATATGCTTGAGTCAGACTCATAGTATCATTCTGACAAGGGTATTCAGGAGGTCTTTTAATTTAATAAATACATTACATTTATCTTGGAAAAAGAAGGATTAAGAGTTTATCCTAAAGTGACTAGAACACACACAAAAAAATCCCAGTTAAAATTTACCAATATAGGACTGTATATTGCACATGATCTTTTGTAATTTTTTCTTGTCTCATAGGATGATTTTTGTCACACTTATGGATAGATGACACAAAACCTTTAAAAAGAAAGTAGAAAGCAAGAAAAAATGCACAAAAAGTTTTCAAACAAGTCTTTCTATTAATGTAAAGCTATGTTTGGTTTAGGGGTTTGTTCCCACCCCTTGGAAACTGATATTCCACAATCTTTTGTAAGAATGTTGCTCAACTGAAATCTTTACCCCTTATCATGCATGGAGTTCCAGATGCCCTCTCCACTTCCACTTTAATGGATAACAGATGTTAAGTTCTTCTATATAGACTGCAAGTCTTAAGACAGTGACCATGCTTCTCCTACAAATCCAGTGAAGGGATTTCATGGATCGCTCGAGAACACTGTAAATAATGACTTGCACATGTTGACTCACTTCTTATTGGATATATTCTAAAGCCCTGTGAAGAGTAGTATTTTCAGTCCAATACATTTACATACCTCATACTTTGAGGTTCATTATGGTCTTACAAACTTCTGGACAAGAGAGCATAAACTAATCAGCATTAAAGAGATTTAGAGCATACTACTAACAAAGAACATGCCTAATATATACTCAGAGTGCATGCTTTTATTGCAGACAGTGGGGTTTGACAAGGATAGCATCTTTTCTTTTATACCAGAAGGATTTACCAGTTACTTTCATCTCCTGGCAAAACGATTTTAACTTCAGATGCAGCTAACATTTCATTTCTATCTGTATTACTGCTTGCGTGAAGTGACCAAGCTAACTCTAATATTAAAATGCCACTCTCATCTAGACTCAGCATTGTGTGTGATGTTACTTTGCTCACGTTATCCACACATGAGTATTTCAATCACTCACTGAGGTGTAGACATTAATTAATCCTGTGCACATTTGACACAGACAGTGATCAGATATTACACTGAACTGCAAGAACTGTCAGGGGTCTTAAAAACCAAATTAGCTCAGTTTAAAATAAAAAATGCATTTATGTCCTACATAAGTGTTACAATCTGGCTTGCTGGGCCCAGGCCTTTGATGGTGGATATGGGAATCAAAATGTTAATCTGGCCTACATAATGTAGCCATATTCTTAGCCTGGAAGTGTTTGGCTGAACATTGCACTTTCCAGCAATCAATCATGACCAAGGAAGCTGAAACTCAGAAGGTAAGATAGTTTATATACATATGTCTTAGACGCTAACACAAGCGATAGAGATATAAACCAATATAAACTGATGTAAAAACAGAGATTTCCATGAACAAAGTAATTTCTTATTAAAAATGCATTTCTGAAAAATCTGGCAGTTTTCAACTGAAGCCTGTGGAATGGAGTATTTGTTTTTATTACTTGCCCATACCATACCTGCTGTTATAATACAAATAGTATTGCGGAACTCTTCCTGTCATTTTAAAACAAAGCATCATCTCTTCAGTGTAAAGAGACTACAGTATCTTTCCTAGACTAAAATGAGGCTGCCTCAACAAGCATATCAAATCCAAACTACATTTTAAACTTTCTGAGGTAACCTGTGTTGCCTGAAAGATTTAGATGGTTCTAACTCTGGCTATTTCATATTCCCAGTGGGAAGTGTATCACAGCTGGAGGATCAGTCTGGAATTTAAGTTCCATGACTTTTTTTGCATGAGATCATTAAATGTTTGGGGTCTGCAATGAGAAATAATAATACAAAGAGATAAAAAGAAGGTTAAAGAGTATACATTTTTAAGGAAATAACATTATTTAAATATTTATTTATTTTGCTGCAAAGAAGGATCACACAGAGCATATTATAAGTTATAATAAAACAAATATAAATAAAGCCAATTTTGAAATAAAATAAGCATTATTCTCTGTACACCTGTACATAGATAATTAAATCCTGTATCAGCACTTTCAAGGAGACTGAAATAATAGGAAAAGCTGAACAGAATGTTTTACCTCATTTCTGTTATTAGATGATTTTATGGAAGACTTGACATTAATTCCCATGAACTTTTCACTGTGCAGTCACCTATCATTTTGTCAAAATCACATCTATTATATTATTTCTTTCCCACAATCAAAAAACCTGTTCTAAGTTGAGGTAAGCCTTCAGACATCTCTGGGGAAGACATATTTTTATGCCTTCTAATTTGCTGGACACACACTGCAGAGCTCTGCTGGCAAACAGCCCTATTGCCCACAAAATTAAAACAACTGAGATATATGCTGCTCCTTCATTTTACACACGGTTAAAGATTTACTTTATGTATGTGAAATTTGCTCTTTACCCAAACTAGGCAAATGAAAGATAATGTCAATATTGATGTAGTGCAAAGAGGGAGGGAGCCAAGTGGTCAGCACATAAACCTTTTCTTGACAAACTCTTACAGAATTTCCTTCCAGAGAGAAATGGCCCTGCCCAACAAGTCCTGTTTGACAGGAGAGAGGCCTAATGAACATCACTTACATACTCATTAAATTTTCATTTTCTTTTTGTCTTTCATATCCACAACGTGGCATCTATAATTCCTCAAAGAGAAATAAGGATTTTCTAATCATGATCATCCTACAGAAATGGTGTTTTCAACATCTTTTGACTGCTAAATCATTGGGTTTTTGGAGACACTTATACAATTACTTCACTGCTGGCAACTTCTTATTGATATGCTTATTAGAGCACCATGGTTAAAAATTACTGTATAGCAGAAACACATTTACTCCCCCCCAGTCTCAGTATAATTTGATTATTTTGAAAGCACTGAACAACTACAGCAAAGCTTTCTTATGGATAATTGTGTCTTCCTTTAGTCTGGTTATTACACAGACTTTTAGTTTCTGATTAAAACTTGAATAAAATTATGTGCTTAGCGAAATTTTACACTGAGGAACATCAGCTTAATCATGGATAGCTAAAGATTTCTCTTTAATGTAGGCATTTACTTGAAATGTCAGAAAATACTCAGAAAAATGTTTATAAAATAAGAGGAAATAATGAATTACCTTTGCCCAGTAGATATTAAAAGATGTAGACTCAAGCATATAAATATGCAAGAGTACAAAGTTGATGAAAGTGTCATGAAATAAGAGGAGAAATAAAAATAGACTTTTTAATACATTGATTGCAGTGTATGACTGAGTTTCCAAATACTTTTCCTGGAATTCAGGAACTAAGAGCTGGGCTGTTCTACACATTCAAATTAGATCAAAATTGAAATTAAAAATCCCATGGTTCATATGACGCTGACATTAAGCAATAAATATAGTGACTCTGTAATAAACAGGAAATGGGTTGAGAAAACTTGTAAGCTAATTGTAATAAAGTTTGCAGAGGCAGGATAGTCCTGTAAATTAAGCATTTTGCTGGTTTTCCAGACAAGATAAAGACCATGACATTAACAGGGCCCCTCTAATAAATTTCAAAACCAGACATTTTTCCTACACTTTTGATCATCTCATGCCTTTCTCTGTCTGCTTATCTCTCTCATGCAGATCTGAGTATACCATTCGAACCTCTTCAGACCTCCAAAGAGCAACAGTTTGCCAAAACAATCCCTAAAGAACCACAGCCAGAGATATCTAATTCCATTCTTTCAAATGTGAAATAATGAAATTTCTCCACAAAAATATCCAGTCTAAAATGCAGGAAATTCAAGCAATAATGCATTAAAAAAACCCCCCTTGCATCACTACTGTGATATAAACAGGGATTTCATATCACTTGAAAGGAACCAGTGGTCAACCTAGGTCAATGTTCTGTCTTCAGCATAGCTGACACTTTCAGCTTGAAAGCAAAACCAAATCAAAAGACTAAATCAAAACAAACCAAAAAGTCTATAACCATCAACATTTTGGAATGGAGATCATGATATTGTGCCTAGAAGCAGGTTTATGTTCAAAGCCATACAAAAGGAGACACAGCTTTTGCTTCAAAGGTAAATTGTTAGAGAAAAGTTTTCAACACATCAAACATATACTTTTCAAGCCTATTTCAAACAAATCTTAGGTCTAGCCCCACCATTTTTACCCCTGGTCCCCTGAGATACAGCCAGTTCTAAAATGAAAAAATTTGTCTGCATAAATATTTAAAAATGTTGTTCAAATAAAATTAAAAAAACCAACAAGCCAAACTTAAGACTGTAGCTTTAAACTAGTCAGAGCCAGACGGAAATTGTTTTACTCTTGAACACAGTATTTTCATTTAGGATCACAGAGAGAAAATAGAGCAAGTAATCCTATGTGACACCACCAGCAAGGCAACAAAATTCTATTAAACAGGACAGCCTCCAGAAGCAGCATGTTTTTTAAATCAGTCTAATACCAATGACAAATGAGGCATTGGCAGAATGTTGTAATGCCAGGATGCATAGGAGCAATAGAGAACTTGCATGGAGGAAGGAAAGGTGAGTATTGTCAGCTACAGAAACAAGAATGACACCGTCTGGAAAAATCTCTTTGTATGTCAAAATACTAACTAAAAATTAAGCAACACTGAAAGAAGTCTTCCCTACATTCACTGCTTATTCACTTACATCTTATTTCAACTATGGCTCTGTGTTCCATTGCATCTTAATATAAGGGCATTTTCCATCAAGTCAGTAAAATTTTATTGGATTGTAAAGACTGAGCAATAACGGAGTCACTGGATGTCCATCTCTTCTTGATTTGTTCCTTGAGTTCCTGCCTCTGTGCGCATTCCCTGATTTTGTACTATGGATGGTCCTGAGGAAATGGTATGAATATGGAGAATGACACACCAATGGAGTATGAAACCACATGACAAAAATCATAACTTGTTCTGACAGACTTGAATTTGATTGCTAAAACTATTTAGGTAAAGGAAGTTCTGGTATTGCACATGTCAAGTTGGGGTTGCCTACTATCCATTTCCATCCCAAAATACTCATTCTGAGAGTCTGTTCAGAGGCACATACTCGAAGCAAGCCTCACACACACCCCAACAGCTCAGCCAAAACCAGTAATTTCAGCTCCCCAGCTAGTATGAAGCCTCCACCTCACAGTCCCTTTGAGGGTAGCAGCATAGGTTCCCGGACCCCATCCATGTTTCCTGAAGGAAATTAGCTACATCAACTCAATATTGTCTCCCATACACATCTATTAAATATACAGCTGTACCTGAATAAATTAGCAATGCAGAATGTATTTTCTATTAGCTTTTCACAATGGTGACTCTGTCTGATTGTGTGACCAGCCCATGCTTAACCCACTGAAAAATTATGATCATCTCAACCAGTCTTTAACTTTTTATGGAAAGCATAAATAATGAGATATTTATATACATACAAATATATACAAAAAGTTGCACAATTTCTGACATTTTTTACAAACCAGGTTTTTTTTAGACAAAGCAAAAATGAAAATAATTCATGCAGATTTGTAGCTGAAATATTCTGCATGAACTAACTTAGAAACCAAATCAAGCCATATTTACCACTATTTATAATACTCAGATGGTACTAGATGACCAGGTATTATATTTTAACACTCATCATGTGGTATCTAGTCCTTTTACCACAACTCTATCACAAGATTTGATGTGCATTCTTTCTCACCACCTACAGCACCTTAGAAACCTGAAAAATAACTTTGCCTGAACAGCTTTCTTAGTTTAGCCTTAGTTTCGCCAGGCTTTCTGCATACATGACTCCTCTGAACATGAGTCATTCTAGTTTGGCTTTTTGTGAACCTTTTACATCTCTCTGTCTTTTTAAGACCTCCAATTATACATGTGCTCAAAATTGCATACAGCTGTCCAAACACAATCTTGAAATCCCCTTGGAGCATTAAAATAATTTTTCCTGCACTGCGCTCTGTCCTCCTATTTAACACTAACAGTGTTCTGTTTGCTTTTTTATCTTCACTTAAGTGCAGTCCTGAGCTTCATTCCTTGATTGTTTACTGTCACATGCAGATATTACTCATCTGTGTTTGACAGGATGCGCCTGTTAGTGCATATCCTCGCTATTCTAAATCTACTGCTCCACTGTTTCACAATGACCTGCTTGAAGATACAGATTAAATTTTCCTACTAAAGTTGCATAATCAAATGGTTCTTCAAAATTAATTTTTCTACATTAAAGGTCTGACATAATTTTTTTTTTTTTTAAAAAGGAAGTCTTTGATTTTATAGGGCTGGCCATAACTACGTGTTTTATTTGCATGTTGCATCATGGTGCAAATCAAAAAGTTATTATTTTGGTGTACAACTAAGCTAACAACCATCTTCCTAGAGCAGGTTCCCTCATGCTGCTAAAAATTATTTTAGGTTCTGTAAGTGACCTAACATTTCGGCAAACATAGATGCAATGAGCTCAATTGATCAATACAATGAAGGCTCAAAGGACAAGTTGGTGGGTTTTTGTTGGCTTTTTTCTTGGTTTTTTTGGTTTTTTTTTTCCCCAAGGTATAACTGATTATGTAATTTTGCACTTACAAAGGCAGAGGAGGAACACAGAAATGACTGGAGATTAGTCTTCAAAGCTGGTATGGGATTTAATTTTGGTGATGATGATATTTGAAACATAAATAGGCCTATTTCATTTGGGGAATGAAAATTATGGTACTTTAAAAGGCTATTTTGCAAGACGTTAACAATGCTTATTAGAATAAATGCATTCCATGATACAAAGCTTCATTCTAATGATTTGTTTATTTTATCATAAGAGTTGAAAAATCATGAATGACAAACATTGCCTAATGTTAGGCTGAATGATGTACCTGTTTTTTCATGAAAGCACAGAGTAAATCACAGAACTATAGAAGTTATTTATCAAAAAGGAAATATAATATTAACTAATCCATTCCTCTTGCATTGGTACAAATACTTTCTTCTTCATAACTAAAAATGTGGATAATTTCATTCTTATTTTGATTTTCTTGGAAACAAATATGAAAGCAGGAGTTGTCAAAACTAGTAACATACCGTTCACTGAATACAATTAAATGAAAAGATATAACTCTAATTTTACATCTGGATACAGGTTTCTAGAGGCTTATAGAAAACAGGACCAGATTTTAATTTATGTCTTATAAATAATTTTTCATATTTTCTCTACTTAGCTTTCTAAAATTTCATTTTTAACTGTACAGAGTTAATATTGTGTTGCAGTCTGAAGAGATCTGCCTCTGACTGACAAGTTGAGGACAAGGATAGGGCATGACAGCAGTAAGAGCTGCAGCAAAGAATGCAAAAAGGGGATACTGTGTAGAAAAAGTTCCTGAGAGCACAATGAAAAAAAACTCTGATAGAAGTTTCCTATAGCCTTTTTTTTTGACACCTCTGACCAAAACCACCATTAAAAGTAGGAGAGAGATGCAGTGTTCTCAGACCCTTTTTAAAAGTGTAATAACTAAGATAAATGGATCCACAGTCAGCCATCAACATTCGTGTCCTTCTCCAAAAAGGATTTCCAATAGTCTAGTGATAGCTAATAATGATACCATGATGCATATGAAACCATAAGCAACATCATGTGTTCAGATAAAAGAGAAATGAGAAAGTGGAAGAGCAGGAAGGTCTGAGCACCCTTTGAGTTCTGTCTGTACCCCAGAACCACTGCTGCTCAGACAAAGGACTGAAATACGGTCCTGAATGAACGTTTCCCTTTTGTTGCTGGATCACTTCCTTCAGATGCTGATAAATTATAGGAATCCATACCACTCCTTTTTAATTATTTGTCTCTTTCAAAACTAATTACTAAGACCTGTTGAGCTGACCTGCTCTTTGGGCTCTACACCATGTGTGGTATATAGTCACATTAAGACTACCAATTCAAATTACTTGATGGATAAAGCACATTAGATTTTTACTCTTTTAGGACCTTTGCTCTCCAGTGACTTGTCAGTTTAAGAGATGACATGCTGTCAACGGCTTCTAAGTCTGTAGTGTTCATAAAAAACATCTAACAAGGACTGGTGTCCCTGGTGTGCCAGTGAAATAAATACCCACTTTTAAATGAGCTATTTTAGGAGACAGTAGTGACCATAGTATCAACAAATATGGTGTAAAAATTGGTCCAGAATTCTACCTTCTAGAGACAAATAGTTATTAACAAAAGAGGAAAAACCTAGAAATTAGTTTTATTAATTAGTTTTAAATTACTAATTAAATTACTAATTTAGTTTAGAGAGGCAGACCTCTGTTCAAGAAATTCTATTTTTCTGTGCAGATTTAAGTTCAGAATGCAGTGGTTTATTTGTCTGTGGTTCTTAGGAGAAAGGGAGGTCCTCTACATGAATATTTAATCAAAGAAAAAGATAACTTCTTTTATTTCTTTTCCTTTTTTTCTTTTAAGGAATCTCATTCTCACCTTAGACAGAGAGTATCAAGTGAGATGCTTAAGAGATGTGAAACCACAAATTTCAATTGGAAGTTTAACATCTTTTAGCCATGCTCCCAATAATAAACCTTTGGCAGAAGACTGTGCTATATCTTACACTAGTACAGCTGCTTTGGATTTGTTTGGTTTGTGGTTTTGTGGTTTTCTTCCCTGTCCAGATGGTGGATCATTAGAACTTTCCTGGATAACCTCTATACAAAATGTATATTTTCATAATCTATATTGATCTTTAATGCATAATCATTTAAATGACTAGAGACCTACCAAGAACTGCTGTAGGTTCTGTTTGAGCCTTTTTCACCATAAAAGTTTAAACATCAAGAGATTTAATTAATGTTAGAAGAATTTTTCTCCCATGGCCTAAAATCTACATGGCTAATTTTCCCCTCAGCCTGCTTAGTCCTGGTAGAATAGTTCTGGAAATAACTTATCCTTAGCAATATTTACATAGTCTGCCAGGAAACTTTCAGCATGAAAGGCATAGAGAGAGCAGAATAATCAATTAGCACTTGCTAGGAATACTCTTTCTCCTTTGTCTAGGAGATCGAAGCCGAATCATTACTTGACCATATTCTAACTGCTGTATTTACCAAATGCAAATGCAAAGAGAGAATGCATTCAATTTGTCATGTCATTTTTGGCCATTTTAGGAAAATACCATTATAAATGTCATAACCAGCCATTACTGATGACATTTTAAATTGTCCTGTTCTTTCAATGAGCGCTAATAGTTTAGAATGTTAAAGCCAATATACACAGTTAGATGAAATAAATTTCAAATTGAATGAAAATGATATCGAGTTAATCCATCTTGAAGAGAAAAACAAACTGTAAAAACCTACACATCAATCATAGATATATTTCTTTCCTTTAGAGGACTTCAGAACAAGAATATTGGAGCAAAAACCATATTTGTTAAAATGTCAACATTTCCACTTGTGTGTGTCTTCAGACAAGTGAGAGGTGAAATGGATAAATTCCTATTTCTATATTTGTTTCATTTTCTTTGCTCCTTTACACTTACTGTGCATATAAATTATACATCTGGATAGTATTAATGGCAGCCTTCTTGTATCTGAACACACTAACACAGGATGATTTCTGAATTTAAGTAAAGAGATACTCAGAATTGATATTTTTTAGCTGAGGAAATTTCTCTGTAAAAGGAACAAAAAGACAGAAATGGGGCAGAAATCAGCATTAATTTCACATATATACACCAACAAACAATAGTCTGCTGTTTTCCTTAGCCCACACAATTTAAGCTTGTTGAAACTCTTATACAAAACTTTGATAATTTAGTGCAATGACTTACAGAAAATTCAGTATTTGGTGGGAGTTAGCAAGCAGGACTGTGTGAGATACTGCAGTCTTGCTGTGCTCTTAGGATAAAATCTAAGTATGACATCTCAGTTCCTACCCTATGGAAAACATTTTAATATCAATACAATGAAAATTAAGCACTGCATCAAAATTTTCATTTTTTAAGGTCCTTTCATAATTTTCAATTTATTGTTTGATTTCTCTTGATATTTTCTAAAATACCTTTTCTTGCTGTATTAGATTACAGAAAAATATTTAAATGGAACACCCTTGTTTCTGGAATGAGTTTGGTGAAACATGAAACAGTTTATGGTCTTGAAAACTTATACAGGGAAAAATAAACATGTTTGTTAAGAATACACTGATAATAGTCAGAAACAACAGTAAACTGATTCGATTAATATCAAGCCTGTAAGCAGTAACTAGGACAGCACTGATGAATACATTTGTAGCTGCAAAGGTCCTAGATCTTGGACCAGAGTGGACTAGCTTATTTTGCAATGACAGAAAGACAGAAACCAGTAGAGGTTTCTCATTTTGTTGCTGCTTGTAAGGAAGTAACCCTCATCTGAATGAAATTTACTTTCATTCCTCTGAGAGTATTTTTTTCAAAATAATTCCACTTTCACTGAAGTAAATCAATAATTTCCACTGAAAAAAACCCCAAACTAAATCAAACCAAGCCAAACAAAAAAAAAATTTCCCACCCTAAAATTCCCCTTCTCTGGAGAGTTTTCATGTTATTTTTATCTCGACATATGAAATCAAAAGCAGTCAAGGAATATAAGAACATAGAATTCATTGTTAAAATAGGTTAAAGTACTAATAACTAAGAAAATTAAAATCAATATCAACAATAACTAGAAAATGAATGTATTTAAGAATGACCAAGAACTGAAGGGAATATCTTTAATACAGAAGTGTTAGAACAATCATAGTTCCCATGGCACCACACCAAAAGAGAAAAATACAGGGAGGGAAAAAGAAGATTGTGTTCAGGAGTCCTAATTTACAAATCTCACAGTACAAAATTATTTTCTATTGTTGAAAAATGTTATAGCAACCTCCTTTTTTTCCCTATAATCAAAAAAATTATGCTGTGACGAGTGACAGTGTCCATAAACATTTCCATAACATGGGAGTAAGTTTAACTAAAGCATGGATAAGTTTACATTAAGTCAACGAAGTCAATATGAGTTCTCAGGAAATTCCCTCCTTTATTTGTATATGTCCACACTCAAAGAGACAAATTAGACAAAGAGACTTAAAACCAAACTGTACATTCTACCTACATGCTTGTCGGTCATTCTTCTGTGATATCTTTTTCTTGTAAAAAGATGTATAGTAAAAATCACAAACAACTTCTTGGCCCTAAGCAGTTAAAGTTCTTAGCAAATACAAAATCATAGCTTTCTACCTTTAACATTTTAAGCCACCAAAAGGTAAACAGGAACATTATGAATATGATTAAGAGTATGAAAATTCCTGCAGCTATTCAAAGATTACTCTTCTACAGAGTCTGCAAGAAAAAACTGTTGCTTTTGGCTTAGCTGAGAGTTCCCTGTACTTCTTATGTCAAGCTAAAGATAACAGATGAAAAGGTTGCATATGTATATGAGGAGCTTGGGAGGGAAACAGATGCTTTAAATTGGTCTCTCTGAAGCACTGAGAGTGCAGATGGGAAATACACTATTAAAACGTGGCCATTATATTACTTGTACTATCTCTAGTCTGAAAAAAAACAGAGGTCAGGAAAGGACTAACTTGTTTGGTAATTCATTTAGGGCAAACATTAGCCCACCTAAGATTAATAAAACATGCTTAGAAAGCATTCTACAGTAAAATGTATTATATAATAAGCTGAAAATAGCCTGTAACAGCTGTGGAGCATGAGAGGGATAGCAGACCCTGAACTTGGTGTCTTGGCTGGCGCTCCAAAAGCAGCATGCTTTCTCCACCAAAGCTAGCAGAAGGCAGAGGGTATAAACATCTGAAATGAATTATGTATTTCAGGAATAAGAAAGAGGAAGAAATTACAAAGACAGAAGTTCAAATTTGGTTCTCATTCATATCTCAGACTAAAGCACATGGTTATTAAAGCTACAATAATAGTATAGGGCTTATTTAAACTAACAGATGAAAGAGTTGTTTCAATGTCATTAATGTTCATTGACGTTAAAAAATAAAAGACAAAAAAACCCAATCACAAAAGCCACAACTGGGTATGTTGTCCATGAACACCTTGTCCATCACCAAATGCCTACACCTGAATATTCTCCTTTAGGATCTGGAAAGAGATAGCAGATTTATGTGACCTCTTCTGGGGAATTATATTACAGTGGGATTAAATGCTCTCTAGATGAGATGACTGTATTCAATTGACTACAAAATTTGTTTCCATAAAGGAAACTCAAATAGTCTCATGTTGGGTGAAATGAATTTAAACCCAAGTATGAGGTTTACTTGACTTATTTGTGTGTTCATTATTTTTTCCCCCTTCATTTATTTTGGAAGAGCAGGAAATTGAATTTTTACATGGGTTGAATGGAGTATTAAACAGGTAAATTGCAGTGGACATTAGGTACCAAGACATCAACCATTGTCACTTGACCACTGTTTGCCCTTCCTTTTCCTCCTATCTCAAAGCATAAAATCTCATTTATATAGTTACTGTTTAGGAAGCTTATAAATACAAGTGTATCTCTCTCTCAAGCTAAATGCTCCATTTGGACACAAAATAGCATCAACTCTTACGATTTAAAGGACTAGTAAAATCACTTTCAGTGAAAATTCACTGAGTAGTTGATGACATGCTAGGCAAAGAGCATTTTAACAGAAATTATTTGCTTCTCAGGACAAACACAGTAAATGCAATATACTGTATTTCAAAAGCATTCAAAATATCTGATAATACTTTCCTGCATTGCTAGTGATGCTCATGGATTTCCTGTAAATGATAGTTTTACTCTTCAATAGTGTTAGATAATAAAAAGTTGAGAAAAAGTAGATTCTTACCTAGAAAATTCTAAACTACTTTTTCAAAACTTTTTTGCTTATTATTCCTCAAAGCAGTAAGAAAAATAACCGACACACACCTACACTGTTAAAATCTTGACATATCTATTCTCTCTCTTCTACACTCTATTCTAGAAAAACCTTTGAAAATTATTCTAAAGCAGCATTTCCAACAACCATAACTACATACCTTGAAGGCTGAATTCTCATTCTTTTATTAACTTCCCTTTAAAATTTATAAATCTAGAAATCTGAGTAAAACACAGTAAAAACACGAAAACCTGACTTCACTGAAATCAGAATTTCTACAGGAACAGGACATTTTTAATGAAGGTTTTCAGTTTACTTAAAATAGATATTATGAAATTAACATATTATTCTGATTAATAATTCTCTTCAGGCACAGCTATTTCCATACTGAGCATAACTCCATGAAAAATGTAAACCATGTTTATAGCTTCCTCACCTCACTTATATTTTCTTAATGAAGAACCATTTTTGTGTCCCTGATTATGGAAGATCTATCTATTGAAGAAGAATTCAAAAATGCAAGTAACTTGTTTTAAAACCATTATATTTTCAAGCTTTTCTCAACTTTTAAATACTTATTTAATATTTGAAAGGCTATAGTGTATGGACCAAAGCAATCTTGAAAAGTAAGTAACTTGAAAATAATTACTATGATTTTAATTGTAGCTCAATTAAAATAGTTGCACAGTCATAAACAGTAATTAATGTATTTCCAAGAAGACTATTTGACTGTTACATGTGGATCCTTACATAAGCTAAAAATCAGATGTAATATAAAAGCATACTATCAGCAGCAATTACAAGAGGTCTGATGAATCCTTAATTGTTTAATTCCATGAAACACAAGAAAAAGAAAAGGCAATTCTGATACGTCAATGTGAGGAACTTAAATGCTAAAATCCGAGGTGTCTCTGAAATAAAAGATGAACAAAAACCTTAAAAATGGTTAAGTTCAGACTTAAGTCCTTAATTTCCACACTTCAAATATCTAAGACCTGGCACTAGACAGAATTAAATTATCAAATTCAATGATGCCTTTGCTCCATACTTGCTCATTTGAAAAACAGTTTACAGATTTTTTTCTATTCAGTGCTCATCAGGCATATCCCTGCATAGAATCAAAACAATACACCCACTTAAAGCTAATTAATGACATTTATTCTAAACAGACACTTGCCAATTTTTGTTTTTGTTATAGAAGATGAATCATTAGCCATCAAAGCACTATGCCAATGACAACAACAACAAAAAACCATACGGTAATTGCTTTCAAAACTCCAAAAGTGTGACTGTCATCACCTACCAAAAGCAAATAAGAAAATTACATTTGTTTTTCAACTTAAATTACTAGAAAATAAGATTTTTGCTTTGTTATACCTTGTTATACCTTACTGGGAAAAAAAAAAAAGGTCTGTGTAGTTATTGTGTGCTTATTAAAATTCTTAATGAGTTTCTGGTACTAAGGAAAAAAGTTCCAAATAATATCTAGACAGAAGGTCACAATTTCCTTGGAAAAGAATTTTCCTGTAAGGGTGTTGTTTGGATGTGGGTAGCTAATTAATGCTAACCAGAAACATCCTCCTCCCCAAACCCACCAACCCCCAAAAAACCCCAAACTAAAACCATTATATTGGTAAAATTGTGAAGCCCAGCTTTACGCACATGATACTTAATGTGCCAAAGTCCTTCTTTCACTTCCTAATCCAAAAGACCACACATCAAAATTGAGATCAAGGAAAAAATCCTAGCACAAATCCAGGTGCATATTTTTACAATGACGGTTAAAAGCAAAGAGTCTTGAATTAAAAAAGCAAACAAACAACAAACAAAACCTGGCATTTTCAAAACTTGTATGAAAATAGACAGCCAAAATTTAAATTCATTCATTATATTTCTGACGCAGAGGGATAATTCTTGTTGTTATTCCTCAACTTGCCTAAATTGTCATAGATGGCTGAACAACAGAGAGGAGTTCTGATGTGTGAACAGAATTTGAGAACTGCACAGAAACAGCACAATTGATAAGTGCAAAGACTGTAAACTCATTTTCCTGTATATGACTTTTGATTTAGTTAGACACATGAGCAAAGTACTTGAAAAGTAGTATCAATGCTCAGCAACTTTCAGATGACTACCAAGCGGCCTAATTTTGTATTAACATTAGAAAAAGAAATTGATTTACAGTAGAAGACTATTTGCTGGAGCAGTTAATGCTAAATTTGTATGCCTCTGTAATTTACTTCACTTATGGCTGTCTCTTATATTAATATTCATTATAGAAGTTCTCTTCTAATATTGCCTGATTTGACAGGAATGCATTAGCTATGACAAATGCTTTATAATGTGCTCAGACAATATTAATACAAGCAGAATTTCTGATAATTGCTGTTACTTAAATACAAAGATTTTCTTTTTTATTTGAATTTTCCCTCTTTTCTTCCAACCTTTCGCTAATGTAAGTTTCTGTAACTATATATCAGTCAGACTCATACCTAAGCTCAACTTGGAGTGCTAGACCACATGAAAAACTGAATCAATTCAGTCCTTTCAGAAAGTTTAAAGTACAAAAATTGCTATGATGTTTCAATTTGGGGAGGGATCTGATCTCTATTTTATGTTACAGTAAACAAATTCTTCCTCCTTAGGAGATGACTTGTTCATAAAAGTTCCTTATCCATATGTAATCTAAGACAACAGTCAGAATGTTTACTAGCATAAAATAGAAAGAACCTGGCTGCCAGGTTTACTACTGCTCTACAGAATTATTACAAGATTTGCCTGGAAAAATAGGCCCTGAAGTTTCAGCAAACATGTAAGTAATGTACTACCACCACTTATATTTAAATATTGCAACATAAATAGATAATCAAGTTAGCCTGTAAGGTCATACAGCAAAGATACCCCTTCTAAAAAAAATTATTTACAGCACCCTAATGTAACACAGTAGAATCCACAATTCAGCATTTATAAGAAATTATATCATAATCACAGTTCAATTTCATAAATGTGTTAATTCACTCAGAAGAAAACACTAAACACTCAGTTGCTGCAGAATGGTATTATCACTGTTTTTTGCTATAATTGCTAAGAATCTACCTTGGCAGGTAGACTCATAGCAATTATAGCAAAATTCCTCAGGCAGAATTGCCAAAAATTTACATCAAGAACACCAGAATCAACTCTCAATTTCTTGTTTTCTAAGACAATGGTATATTATATTTTAATAGTCTAAGTGAGATGTCAGAGTTGTCCAGATAAATATTTGTCATGCTCATTTATAAAAAGAGGCATAGTTTAAGATCCTGCTTTCTACAAAACCAAACCCCACCTCATCTTTGCAACAAATATGCAGGGAAAATGTTTTCCATTTCTGGTACCAATGGATATATTGATATTCTGATATCAATGTTTCTGATATCAAATAGGTAATTAATTCAAGCAATAAACCTGTTTAACTATCTATAGTCCAATGTTTGAAATGCAGAATGTATACCTATTGTAGAACTAATATGTTCATGGTGCCCAGCAAAGCATGTTGACAATCTCATGAAAACTTACACATATAGATTGAATAGAGGAAAACAAGCATGTTTTGTAGCACCATTTTAAAACAGATAATTCACTTTGCTACACTGTGCTACATTAGTTATTTTCTTTGTATAAAAGTTTCCACTGTTGGGACCTGTGAGGGCTGGTAAACTCTCAGAGGAAAGTCACAGGCCCTTCCTCTATGGAGACAGAAATGTGCATGGTTTGGCAGAAGATATGGAGTGGGATAAGTGCCCCAAATCCATTTTGGATTAGAAACTGTTGGAGAGTATACAAAAAAGAGAAATATAAATACCAGACAGACAGGCAGTTACCATACTGTAGCTAAATCCTGAAGCTCTTCCTAGATTTTGTTTGGTGGTTTCTGGGTTTCTAGGGCATAACTAATAGGTAATGTTGCAACTAGCATAACCTTCTCACTCATAACTGGAACTTCAGGAATTCCTCCCTCAATTCCAGTGGTTTTTCTTCACACTTTTCCATATGTGAAAGTGTCCCAGCTTTCTGGGGGTTTTCCCACTTTGATAATCCTAGTGTCAATCAACACAATAGTAACATAATTCATTTGAATTAAAATTGGGTAACCCATTCTATTAGCTCAGAAACTCTATTTATTGAACTTATAACACTGTGTCAACCAGTGATGAATGGTAAATATACATATGTATAATGGGCATGGGGGAAATTCTCTTTAAACATCTTTCTGGCTTTTTGCAAAATTCTATCAATGGTAATCAAAACTTCTTGATGCACTTAAAACACACATTCCATTCTCTTGATTAAATAAATTTCAGTAGAAATCTTTAAGGATTTTTCTTCAGGGTACATGCTCTTTACATTTACAAAACTTCACAGATGGTCTATAAATAATTTGACCATGATGAGTTTTAGAACTTCTTTTTTAAGGCTGGAAACTATATGTTTGATACCATAAGTATGTCTGATCTAAAAGACAGGCAAGTTTTTGCCATAATTGAAGTGGAAAAAGAATAAAAAAGCTGTATACAACTGCATTCCTAATAAAGTCCTGTGTTACTTTATCAGAATTGTTCATTTCCTAGGAGACTCAAAAGAGGACTCTTCTGTAGATCACACTATTGCTTCACTAGTCTGTAGCTAAGATAGGGTAAAGATGTGTTCCAAATAAAAAATGTTATTTGACTTACAGAATCATAGAATGGTCAGGTTGGAAAGGACATTAAAGATCCTCTACTTCCAGCCCCACTACCACAGGTTATTATTTCTCATATGGATTTTATTTCTAAGTAAAAAAATTCCCAATAGGTTGGCAAAGAACAGCTCTTTTACAAAAGCACATTTGTTCCTATCTGAAAGAAGAATTTGGAGTATCAGTTTCATTATTCTGACACCAGCCAACCATTCACTTCTACAGAGATGCATCTTCTTTCCCCATCCACACTGTACAACTTCAAACCAAACTCAGCTTCTGGAAACCTCTTGGGTGATGATTACACTGAAGTTAAATTAAATTAAGGAATGTCTTAAACTTTCTGTGAAATTAAAATCTCCTAAGGTTTCTTCTGGTCAATTTATTAACTTTATTGCTAATACTTAAAATACTACATTTCAGTATTTCAGATATTCTGGTCACATGCCCCAAAAAATCCATTAAAATAAAAAAAATAATAATGAATTCTTCAGACAAGGAGATGAAGCAGTTAGTAACATGTTAGGTTAACTACAAATACTAAAAATAAGTGTCTTGGCTCAGTTCACATAATCAGAGATATATTAAAAAACCAAACCTAAACAAGAATTAAAAAAAACCAACCAACCAACCAAATAAAAAAACCCCACATCAAACATGCCACAGAACTCCCTTCCTTAGTTAAGATACCAAATCTTGTCTCTTGATTCAGATGCTGCCTAAGTGTATAGTAATGACCTTGAGAAAGTTAAGCAGGTTCTTGAAAGTTGTACTGAAGAACTGGGTAGGTAGAAAGGTGGGCTCAGTCATTGGAAAGCACTCCCTGCCAACCATGAAGCACATGTGCACACAATAGCTCCAGCTCAGAGTATGGTGACACACTGCTAAGGGAAGATAAATGAACTCCCAAATATGTAAGGCTAGAAATGCCAGCAACATATCTCAGGAGTTCCATAATGATGGGTATCTTGACTTATTCAGTGTCCTGTCCACAGCATATGAGGAAGAGAAAAACATTAACTTGTAAGTAGCACAGCTGCATGTAAGTGCAGGAAAGAGAGAAACTGTTCTTTCCAACTTTCTGGTTTGGCTGTCGAGTTTGTTTGAGTTTGTTTTTTGAGACTGACGGTTGGTTGGTTGACTTTTTTTTCTTCTTATAAACAGCAGTCAGTAACAAACTTGATAAAAGTAATACAGGCAGGGGCTGAAGATAATGCAAAGTAATAATGACCTGCTCTGCATGAACCAGATTAGTATCCACAACATTTGGATATTTTTTTTTCCTCTACATCATTGTTTTTCCCCTCAGTATTCTCATTTCAAAAGTTTACTTTGAAGTGTCCTGGAAAGTGAAGTTTTGCATTTTTAAAAATCTCTTTAAAGTACTAGAAAGACTGTTACCTGAAGGAAACAATGAGACAGATTTCCAGTTACAGATGGTTCTCCGAGACTATCACTGATCAACAAAAATGTAGCAGTTGACAACCACACTGTCAGTGCTAATTAGTAGGAGTGGGCTAATTCAAAATTCCATTAATTTTCTTCTTTTGTTTAAAGTGAGCTAGGAATTGTGAAAAGCTTAAACCAAAATGACAGTACATGACAGTCATGAAGCAAGCTTCACAGTTGTGATAGAAGACAACCAGGGACCTTGATTTGGAGCTAGACAAAAAATTGGATAATTAAAAGGCAGTCCAGTAACAACTTGGCATTTGTGAACTGCCATCACAGTGGACAGCTTGAGGAATCCCGTGGCACAGGAAAAACAGGATGAGAATATTGAACTTTTTTGCAGTGAAACAAATGTTAAAAGTGAAAAATTATCAGCATCAAAAGAGTGATGACTAAAGGTTTAAATTTGCCATAGCAGGTTGGGTAAGTTTCCTTTAAATTTGCCTGAACACACTATTTAAGTAACTATATATAACTAATTATGTAGTGTGACTATTCAGCTAGGTGGCTGTTTGTCTTTTAAACACTTCATGTAGCCTTAAATGGGTCCCCTGACTCCGAAGCAAGAAGGCATTCAGATACCTGCTGAAAACTTGAATAATTGATGGAGCCCTCGTGCAAGTGGAGGATGATCCCCCAAATATGGCAAGGTAGTACTGTCAGTACGAACTTTACATCTACTTCATTAATTTCCATATTGTTCTTTTACTCATCATGGGTAGAATTCATCTTTGCCACGCAGTAATGTGGTTACCACTCTCACTGGTGATACTTGCAGTGGGAGCTGCAGGACCCATGACACAACACACATCACAGGCTGGCAAACTACAGTGAGCAAAAAGCAGCAGGAATGAAAGTCCTTTTATTTCCCCTCTTCATCTTCATAAGTATCTGACCACCCAGGTATCATGCCTGAATTTATCTACACTTAAACAAAAACATCTACCTGAACTTGTGATGGATCCACCTTATAGATGGATCTTGTAGATTAGTGTGCATGAATTTTCATGAGGGAAGCGTCAGTCATAAGCTTACAGTAAACAAGCCAATTGCTATTGTTAAAAGTTTCCAAATCTTAGCAGTTTGAAATAAAAGAGCTGATTGACATGATGAGATCCTGTCAGCCATGCTGTTGATTTGTACAGAAGCTTTTCCCAGGCAGCATGCTCCCCGGCCTGTAAGCATTGCCAGTCCTATGCACACACGCACCAGAAGTGTCCCCACAACTGATCTGCTAAATTATGCTGCTGAAGTTCGCCCACACCAGCCATCCTCTGTGAGAGATAACACACTAAGGCTTCTCCAAACCATTGCCCTTGCCCTGTCTCTGGTGTTACAACAAGAACTAGCAGTTCCAAAGCACGTGTAGAAAAAGCATAACAAGGTTGTTTGGCAAGATCTGTCACGTATTTCAAGCTCCCTATGTATTGCCATCAATAAATGCTAATATTTTCTGATACTTGAAAGCAGGAAAAAAGTGAGGCATCTTTCCTTGCTGGGAAATATCTGTTTTATTAAGGGCAACTGCTTCAAGCAAATTCAGCTAGATTCAACAGTGGGTGATCTGTTGATGTAACTTTCGGAAGGACCTGCTAAGACAATGCTAGAAACTTGCAGCTATTAAATCAGCAGAGCAGAAAATGAACCAGAAATAGTAAAAAGTAAAGTGCAGCAAAGGAAAGGATTAAAACTGTATGGCAGCTGTCTCAGGACTCCTCTGATAAAGTGAATGAACTAAAAAGTTCTTTTGAGTGCTCCAATTTAAGAAAATGGTTATTTGCAAGCAGAAATGAGATCATTTGAAAAGTATGATAAAAAAAGTCTGATTTCTTAAATTTGCTTTCTTTCTAATACTTAACTGGAAACATGGGCTACTCAAAGTAATGGAACTACCTATGCTTTGATCAGTGCAGATCTACTGGATTAAATAAGTAAATCCTTCTGAATCTCCTAAACTGCTTATTAGAGGTCTTAAAACTAATCAGAGGTGGAAAAAGGATGTCGAACAAGGAAGTGGAACCAGTACTAAATTCTGATTGAAAGAAGTAGCAAGAATGCCTGAAAGTATGCAACTTGGGAATTAAAACATGTTAATTGTCAACAAAAAAATCTAGTAATGGCAGAAAAAATAAAATACTAAAGCAGGTGTAATAATAGAAAGAAATTAGTGTTCCAGAGAAATAAAACATCTTAAATTATCTGGAGTCAATTTTGTGACATAATTAAGGATGGCTTTGCTCCATAAAGCCTTTGTTTCTTCAAACAAAACTACATCAGCAATTATGATTTTCTATGGTTTTATTTAATCAAGCACTATTCCTTTGTTCAGTCCTGTACAAATGACAGAACGATAAAATCGTATGACCTAAGTAGGACTTACTTCAAGAATCAATTCTTGAGCTTTGAAAATGCATGTTGTTTGACTGTAGTCAAATAAATTGGTTTCATATTTCAATTTAAGTACTATAATATTTGCCACTTGGAGGACTTCATTACAGAAGGCCTCAAATGTGTAATACACAAGATCTGCAGCCTCTAAGCAGCAAAATCTTTTTTTCGGGAAAGAATAAGAAAAAAAAATAATTCATTTGAAGCCTGAAATACCTATGTCCACAGTTTACTATGACAAAACCCAGAATATTTTCCAGAGGACTTTCATTATTAATTTCTGATTTAAACCTAGTAGCTTTAGTCAAATGAATACCAGAATTCCACATGAAATTTTATATATCTTATACTCCTTTTGAGTGTTAAAAACTTTTATCTTGACTGTGGAATAAGTAACTCTTTTCCACTTGCAAACTTTGGGTACTGTCACATGTCCAAATAATAGGGGTTGTTTTACTACAAGATTGGTTTTTTCATGCTAGTTTTTATAGACTGTAATCAAAATATTTCTTACATTCTCTTTAGAAATACTCATGTTGAATACATCTATCTCATTATGTCTTTCACTATTAAACCTTTCTTAAGTAACTGTATTAGGTCTTCCTTAAATTTTCATTCCATTTGATGCTATTCTTTGGAAAAAAAAAAAAGATAATATATTTCATTTACCATAATAAGATAAACAAAAATCTTTACCTCCCCCCATTATGCTCAAAAATAGTATTTATTTCACAAGGCTTTCTGGAAACATCACTACACCAGTGGTTTCCGTGTAGCAGATATTTAGCCATGTACTCCCAAGTCAACTTTACATAAAGTCCTCCTAGCTTTTCGATACATTCCATATGGTTCTTTCCTGTATTAAAAGCATTTGATGCTCTGAATCTACAACTCGTCTTTATTACTTACCCAGAACTCTAGTTTTTGTGCCATTTATAAAGATTTTATAATTGCTTGCAGGTAACACATGATGTAAGATTATATTATAATTAAGACCTTATTCCAAAAGGATTTCACTGGAATATTTCTACACCACTTTGTACCTCAAGATTGCATCCCAAGGCTTATAATTACCAGGCTTAAATCCACTTAATATGTTCCATTTTCGTTCAGTATGATTCCGGTATCTTAGATAATTTTTGACTCCTGCACATTCTAGAGTCATGCAAACACAAAGCACACCTTACGTTTTATCAATCAAATATGTAATCTCATAAAAACAATTTTAGGAAGGAAAGTCTAACTTTCTCTCAATTCATATTCATTGCTATTACATAATTGATCTCATTTACTTCAGTACTCTAGTTCCCTGCCAGCTGTTGCTGTATTTTTCACAAGATTAGTGTCAGCCTGATAGACCTACTAGTACTTGATTCATCCTGTTTACCTTTTGTGAATATTGACACAACATTAGCTTTCTTCTAGTCCTCTGGTTTTTCTACAGTGTCTACAATGAACAGAAAAACATAACAGCTTATCCAGAATGCTCTTTATCTGCTTCTTTTAAAACCTTATGCAAGTTTTCCTGATCCATTGTCTAATTTAGTACTTTCGGTTAAATGTACTTATGGAAATCTTACTTGTATGGAAATCTTACCATTAGTATGGAAAGAATTTAAACATCAACATTATCATCAAGTTTGCATGAGTAAACTGGTTTTGTCCCCTCTCAAATGAAACCTAAGACACAGTTCCTTGGTTCCTGTTCCTCTTAAAAGTGCCTTTTTGTTTCCTTTGATGAGTTTATTTTTGTATCCATTTGTTTCCCATAATACTATTTTATAGTTCTTAATTTCTAATTTAATGAATTGTTCCATCTCCTTTGATACTAATTCCATTAATAATATGCCATAAAACAAGAGCTTTTATACTGAGAGATTGTTATTAGATATAGCACAGTGGAGTACTGAATGCAGAAAGATGAAATGAGAAACATAGAATAGTTCTTCAAAATGTTTTAAACACTAAATGAATCTTGACAATAAGAGACTGAACATACCTGTTCTGAAGTTATAGGTGTGGTCTGCCCAAACTTTAACCTATAAGCAAACCATTTAGTGCATGGAAAACCACATCAAGTCTAAGCAGCACAGAGTTCAGGTGCATGAAGACAAATCGCATGTTTACTTTCCTCCCCAAACAGATATTGCAGTCACAACTATGCTTTGTCTCAAGATAACTTGATATTTACTAGTGCTGAAGACACCTTACTAAACTTAAGTTTAGCTTAATTTTCACTTCGGCTTATTTAGATGAGCTGCAAATGCAATGGTAGCAAACCTTATGTATTGGGTCTGACTGAGGTAAAGCTCACAGCCGTTACAGTGCTGTGCTTTGCATTGGTAGCTGGTGTTGATAACAGACCAGTGTTTTGGCTACTGCCAAGCAGTGCTGTCCCTCTGACATTCCTTCCCCCACCAAAGGGGATGGGGATAGGCAAGATCTTGGGAGCGGACACAAGCAGGCCAGCTGACCCAAATCAGCCAAAGAGATATTCCATACCATATGACATCAGCTCAGATATAAAAGCTGAGGAAGAGAGGAGGAAGGGGGGGCATTCATGGAGTCTTCACTGTGTGCCTCCCGGAAGAACCATTACGCGTGCTGAGGCCCTGCTTCCCAGGAAGTGTCCGAACATCGCTGCTGATGGGAAGTAGAGATTGATTGTTTTTTTCCTCTTTAGCTCTTGCGCGCGCAGACTTTTGCTTGCTTCTTCTTTGCTGTAATAAACTGCCTTATCTTACCCTTCTAGTTGTTTTTCCCTCCATATTATTCTCTCCCCTGCCCCAGTGGGAAAGGGAGGGATAGAGCGACTGAGTGGGTACCTGGCACCTAGCCAGGGTCAACCCACGACACCTTAACACAACTTAGGTGGATTTTTTTATTTTTCCATATATTCACTAATTCAAAACACAGTAATATTTTTCTTCAGAGATAAGAGGGAGAATGGCAGGAAGACAAAAAGTCTTTAGTCCTGTCAGATATTTACTTTGTTTGACTGGTACCAAGTATAAAATGAATATTTGTCATGTCTAACTTCATTAATACAGCAGAGTGGAATGTATATTTTGGCAAAAGAATGACATAGTAGAGAGGATTTTCACCTAAAAGAGTTCTCTAGGTGAGGAAAGAAATAACCTGCAAAGACTTTAAATACATTATTGAAAGTTGTGGAATACCAAAAGGAAGACAGAGTAAATAGAACTGTTGCACAATTAAATTGTTCTTCCCATTCTTACAATAGTTTTCAATATTATTCACTTTTGGCCTTTTACTGAAAACACCTACTATATGTACATAGAATAATCTGTTTCTAGAAATAATGATTTCTGCTGCATTGAGTTCTTGCAACATGAATGGCAAATGAAATGCCAATGGCTAAGTAAAGCAGATTCCCCTACATTTGTTAATACAACTCTTGCAGCTATGGATGTCTTTAGATCCCTCTGAATGGTTCTATGAGGGCATCATATAGCAATGGCTGGAACATTTAGCACAGCACATTTTCTCATATCCTTAACCACACTCTCCAGTTTTCTTAATTTAGGCATGGCAAGAACATGACACGTGCCATGTAAGAAAATAATCTAAGCAAGCTCTAAAGCATCTTTGGAAATGTGCTCGTTCTTGCCTTAAAAGTGTCACCCCCCAAAAAAATCCTGTCTTCAACAGGTAACAGACTCCTTCCTATTTCTGCCCTGCTCAGTGAATATAATGCCAACTTGAAAACAGATGGATCACTTGAATGGAGACCTACCTACTCTTTTGTTGCCCTTAAAACAGAAACCTCTCATTTGATAAAAATTCCATACCTGCAAAAACTGACCACTTATCTGAGAGCTTTGGATCAAGAAGTTTCCACCGCCATTTCAAATTAGTCCATAAACAAATACTCAACAGTAACAGGCTTCTGAAACTGCTGTTTTGCAGTAAAAACTTGAAAGAAGATCTAGGACTGCAATGATTTTTTTTTAAATCCTGATGGGCAGAACTGCAGAGACTTCAGACCCATTGTCCTAGACAATGTCAATGCCCTTCCCAACATAACAACAAAACACACTATGAAGAACATGTCATCCAGCAGGTATGTGCTGTGGTGCTTGATTTGCAGCAGTACTGATGAATAACTTATAAACAGACACTTAATAAAGAGAAGATTACTCGCAAGATTTCTAGTTGTTACTACTATGGGCATGCAGCAGCCAAGCTGACTAGTCCCTGAGATAGAATGAAAGACCCTACTTAGTATTTCAAGAGAAAAGGCTTTTCAGAGCTATGAACAATACCATTGTTAGTATGGGATTTCCACACGGATTCAATAGGCTGATACAGATGTTGTGACTGACAGCAGTTTCTAACTGCAGGATTATTCAAGCATAAAATTGCTGTCATGGCAATTGCAATCAAAAGCAGCTGGGTCCACAGAAAACACATGGTGTTCATATGACGAAGCTCTCAGCATACGTAGATGCAAGCAAAGAAGGATTTTATTTCACATTCATGATCAATTGAGGCACGCATAAATTGCTGTAATTTTTATATCGTCATTTAGCTACACTCTGAAAGAAAGAAAAAGCTCTAGTTCTACACAGAGATCAAAAGAGAAGCTATTGTCTTCCAAATTGCCATCAAGCTCTAATACAAAATTGGTACAACAGTCTGTGGAATGCTGATAACATTTAGTGCTGCAGTTAGCCACAGATTGTCTGAAGTATGGAAAAGTCAAAGCATGGATCATTTAAAGTGAAAGATGGCATTGCACGGTTAAGTTTTTGCTGGTTTGGGCTGAATTTTCCAGGCATGTGATAAAGAGACCGATAGCTGTGAAATAGTAATTTCTACTTTCCAACTAAACGAAAAGAGAATAAGAAAATAAGAACATCTCTTTCAGATTATAGCTTCTTTTAAAGATTTTTCATTCAAATAAAATTAAAAAAAGAAACAGTTCAGCTTTAGGAATTGGGTGATTGGGAAGTGATCCATGAAGACCTATAGCTTGCTTTGGAATTCATCAGTATTGTGCTAATCACCAAGCAATTGCTCCTCATTTATTATTTAACATTTGCAACTTGTGAATGCTCCATGCAGAATATCTTAAACAAGTAAATATGAAGTAAAAATCCCTATAAATTCAAACTTCAAGGTCATTGTTCTATTTTGAAGTGTACTAAAACACTGACTTGCAAAGGAAATCAATTTATATCCAGTATCTCACAAGCCTGAACCCAGAGTTAGCCTGTTAATTTTGCTGTGCCCTAAGCAATGTTGAAATGATCTGAAGAAATCACTTGCCAAAACAAAAGCATGCTTTATGAAAAAATAAAGCACAGGGAAACAAAACATCTTAAGTTAAACTGCACTGAATTGTACTCCTAGATTAAACATCCTTAATATAATAATTACATATACAAGGGTATCCACAGCCAAAGTCGTTATCAGCAAATTGCACACTGGGATCATACAGGAAATTGTTTCTGCATACACCAGCAGATTGTGAATAGTATTAAATACTATTTATAATTTTAAATACAGTTGACATAAGTATTACTGTTAGAAATAGAATTTCTTTTAATTAGAAAAGATTATAATCAAATCTGCTGCCTATAAAAGTGTTAATAAATAGACAATGTTAATATCATAAATACAGCAGTATATCTTCTTAAACTTTCATTAAAAGTTAGGGTGGTTTGGCATTAAGAACAAAGGATTAAAGAAGCAACTTGAAAAGCAAAAACAATAAATATAATAATAAAATAGGTAGGTACACCAAGCAATACCAGAAATAATCCAGTAATTCTTAATATAGGGAAATCCTCATAAACATTAAAGCCTAGCCATTACCAAAATGTATGTTTATTAAAAATAGCTGAATGTAAGGGAGATAAAATGAAATTGAAAATAAAAGGAAAGCAGAGATATGAGTAAAATTATTTTTTTTTACAACTTCTGGAGCTGAACTAGGAACCACACAGATGCATCTGTGTACAGAACTAATGTAACAAATTAAAAGATAAAAGAAAACAAACAAGGTGTGCTAATGCATGGTATTGGAGGAAACAACAGGTAAGTACCGGTCTTGGACAGAGAAGGGCAAATATTGCAATCAAACATGCAAAAATGTAATACAAATAGTAGTACTAGTCAATTGTATGTTGTCCGTCTATAAATATTCACACAATCAAGTTTTCATTTGAGCACTGTGTTTGAATTTTTTTCTCTACAGTTTAGAAGTTTTGAATCTTTAATAAAGCACTACTTACTAATAACATAGAGTCTCTTGACTTCTTACTAGAGACCTGAAAGAGATACAATGGTCTAATAAGGATATGCTCACTCACGTTGCAAACAAACCAACCAAAATCAGGAATCTGACCTAGGAGAACAGGGAAAAGAAGTATTGGCAGGAGGACTTTTCCTCGGTCAAAGAGGCTTGGGTCAGCCTAAACAAATTTGACATCCACAAGCCCATGGGCCCTGGCAGGACACATTCATGAGTGCTGAGAGAGCTGGCGGACACCATAGCTAGGGTGCTCACAATCTTTGAAAGGTCTTGGAGAAAAGGAGAGGCACCTGAAGGGTGGAAGAAAGCAAATGTCACCCTGGTCTTTCAAAAGGGCAAGAATGGGGAACCAGGGAACTACTGGCCAGTCAGCCTCATCTCAATCCCTGGAAAGGAGATGGAGTACCTCATTCTGGAGGCCATTTCTATCCACGTGGATGACAGGAAGCTGATCAGGAGTAGTCAGCATTGATTCACTGAAGGTAAATTATGCTTCACCAACATAATTTCCTTCTATGACGAAACAGCTGCCTGGGTGGATGAGGGGAGAGCAGTGGGTATTGTCTACCTTGACTTTAACAAGGTTTCCAACACTTGTCTCTGCAACATCCTCATAGGCAAACTCAGAAAGTGTGGACTGGATAAGCCGACAGTGGAGTGGATTGAGAACTGACTGAACCAGAGGGTTGTAATCAGTGGGACGGGGTCTGTTTGGAGACCTGTCACTTCTGGGGACCCTCAAGGTTCAACGCTGGGCCCAGTATTGTTTAACTTGTTCATCAATGACTTTGATGAATGGGCATATGCCTCCCCAGCAAGCTCACTGATGACACAAATCTGGGAGGAGTGGCTGATACCCCAGAGGGCTGTGCAGCCCTACAGAAGGACCTCAACAAGTTGGAGAGATGGACAGAGAAGAACTTTCTGAAATTAAGCAAAGGCAAGTGTAGGCTCCTGCATGTGGAGAAGAATAACCCCATTCACCAGCACAGGCCTTAAAACAGCACTGCGAAGAGGGACCTGGGGGTCCTGGTAGGCAACAAGCTGTCCATGAGCCTGCAGTGTATTCTGGAGTCCAAAGAGGCCAATGGTGTCCTGGGGTGCATTAGAAAGAGCATTGCCAGCAGAGCAAGGGAGGTGATCCTGCTCCTCTGCTCAGCCCTGGTGAAGTCACATCTGAAGTACTGTGTCCAGTTCTGGGCCCCTCAGTACAAGAGAGACATGGAGCCCCTAGAGAGGGTCCAGAGGAGGGCAACAAAGATGATTTAAGGGACTGGACCATCTCCCTTATGAAGAACAGCTGAGGGAGTAGGGCCTGTTCAGCCTCGAGAAGAGGTGACTCAGAGGGGACCTCATATGTACCTGAAGGGAGAGTGCCAAGAGCCAGGGTCTTCTTGGTGGTGCCAAGTGGCAGGAAAAGAGGCAGTGGGCAGAACATGATGCATGGGAAGTTCCATCTGAATGTGAGGAAGAACTTTTTTACTGTGCAAGTGATCAAATAGATTGCCCAATATTTTTTAAAGTCTTCATTAGTGACCCAGACAATGGGGCAGAGTACACCTTCAGCAAGTGTGCTGATGAGTAAAAACTGAAAGGAAGGCCTGATACACTAGATGGATGGGTTACCATTCAGAGGGACCTGGATTGACTGGAGAAATTGCACAACAGAAGTCCCTTGAAGTTCAATGAAGGAAAGCACAAAAGTCCCACAACTGGGAAGCCATAATCCTACACATCAGTCTGGGCTGAAGGCTAAGCATCTGGAAAGCAGCTTTGTGAAGAAGTACCTTGCACCCTGGAGGGCACCACTTGTAAAATAAGCCAGCAGTGTATATAAATACCTGATGAGGTCAGGGAATAGAAAAGACAGGGGTTATTTTCATTGGTGCCCAGTGACAGGAAAAGACACAACAGCCAGAAACTGAAATACAGGACTTTGGACTGAAACCCAAGAAAAACTTCTTTGCTCTTCTTTAAGGGTTGTCAAACCATAGAATGGAATGCGCAGCAAAAGGTTGTGAAGGTAGTCAAAACTCAGCTGAAGGAGATACTCAACATCCTGCTCAGGCTAACTCTGCACTGACCTGTAGGGGTAGCATTGGCAATCTTCAGACATCCATAATGATGTCCCTTCACAGAACCTCAAAAATTCTGTGATCCTCTGGCATTTTGGCTCCAAATTCCTTTCTAAACCTTTCCATTTCTTGCTATCTAATTTTCTTCCTCCTGCAAAGTTTAACCTGACTTACCACATCATTTCTGATTTCTTTCTCCCTCCTGCCTTCACTTTAATGTCCAAGACCTTGCCTGAATGACTGTTCTCTTCCACTCCAACTGCTCTCAATTTCATAATTATCCCAGTTGGACTGAGATTGCTATTTCAGGAACAGGGTTCATCTGCTGACCAGAAATATCCTATCACTTCTTAGACAAAAAGAAAAAAAAAAAAAAGGATTGTAAAGGGGTAACAAAACTAAATTTTTTTCCACAGAAGAATTTTCATATGTGCAGTGAAGGAAAAATAAAGAGAACTTGTGTTTTCTCCAATGCTGTTACCCACATATGTTCAGAATCTGAAAAAAACCCAACACTCTTCCTTTTCTTTCTAATCCATCCCTGTTTTCATTTCTTGTGAGGCTTTTATCACTTGAACATATTTATGTACCTCCTTTAAACACCTGCCTGTTACATTTACAGTGTCTATTCCTTAAGCTGTCTCTCATCTTATGTGAAACTGTAAGTTTTTTAGGACAGGCACCAGTATTTTGTTCTCCGACAGCACAGGGGTCTCTTAGCTGTTAAGACTGTACTAGTGATAGATGATCTTGTCTGTGCCTTGGCCCAGATACATACTTTTTCTGCTCATCACACTTTTGTCTGTTTTTAAGAGCTGTTCATTGTATTTAAGTACGTAGGATTCAAGGCACAGTGTATAACATTCAAAAGCAACCCTAAAGACTTTGCCACAGTGGTGGCTCCTAATAACATGTTTTTTCCCCTTTGAAAGATCTATTCCTTCTTTTCCATTCACACCAAATGATCTAACTCATACTGAATTTTCTGCTGAATAAATAAATAAATAAATAAAAGCAGCCCAAATTTTCAAGACAATTTCTGATGATGTGGTCATGGAGTGTCCTGCTTAAATTCACATAGCTTTAGAAAAGATTAATATTTAGACATATGCAACAAGTAGAGGGACATAATTTACATGGATATAATATTGGAGATTCAATCTATTTTCCAAAAATCCAAGTGCAGGACAATGATTTTACTGGACAGGTATTTTAATTAGGATGATAGACTGCACTCTATCTAAATATATTTTGAAAAGTGCTCTAAAGTATCAGCCCTTTCAGCTGAAGATGTGAAGCAGCTTGTTGAAGAAAATATACCTTTTCAGAAAGGAGGAGCAATTTGCAAAGCTATCAAAGATGTTTAACAATTTAATATCAGAGAATATGCATGTAAATGTTTTAACATATAGCAAAAATATACATTTCTATTGCTACACCTGAATTGGAGAATAAAGACATACTGAAATCTGGTTTGCATAATTCCATAAAGTAGGCTTCTCCTTGTAATGTTCATGTTTCCCGTTTTTCTGTCCTGACTACCCATGTAACATAATAATTGGTAAATACAGACAAAAGACGTGTTAAATAGTAAAACCGATAACAAAGTTCTCACATCTTGAGAATGGAAGTGCCATTATATGACTGCAGCATAACTCTTCATGATGTTTTATTGCTCCAAAGATTTCTCAAGTTCAAGCCTTTTAATAATTCTAAAAGTTAGTTTAAAGGGAAAAAAATGTAACAATTTTAATGGAATGAGCAAAATAACTCCATATTTTATGTTTTCTCCTTAACACATAATTTAAACACCAGGAATCATGTGTGAGAGGTTTTAAGGAGTTAGGTTATATTGTGAGCTGCACAGTGTCAATAACACATGCTGGCACTACATCTAACAAAATAGTTCCAGAATAAACAACATAATAAATTTCTGCTTTAGCCCTTGAATCAGTTTGTATATTGTGTGATTTTTCCCATAATCCTTATTGCATAGCACTGTAGATTTCCTGATGACATTTTTTTTACTGTATCTGCTAAGAGTACACAGAACCAGTGATCTGAAGTCCTGACCAATGTGCTGTGACTGACATGTAATTCACCATTTAACCACTGCTGTAGATGATATACAAGAAGTGATATATACATGACCCTATCCTTAGTGTATTTGGGATCAACTATTAATCTTCAGAAGCTTTAAAATACTGTAGAAAAATCTTTTGTACTGAATGATCACAAGTACATGGACTCAGTAACTTTTTTCTAGTTATGAAAGATTAATTTATGAATTATATTCATTAGTACAACTATTCCCTGAGAACTGCATATTACTATCAGGATGTTTGACTTTTACAGTGATAATTTCCAAATGTCAAAACTCACACAGTGCAGTATATTCTGATGTTGAGAATCATTTTGCCCTTAAAAGTTTTATTAAGCAGATATAAGATATAAGAACAACTGGAAAGGAAATAAAATTGAATTTATGAAATTTTTTACTTGTCATAGTAGACAGAAAATTTCATCCTTTTGGCTACCCAAATTTTTTTTCCCTCATCATGTAAATGTGCTTGACAAAAGATAATTTACACCAAGGATTTTATTCTGTTGCCAATCACATCAAAGCTGACCTGTAATAACTGCAGCTGGATAGAATGGTCTGCCTCACCCTGAATGCCCCTGGTTGAATAGGGCTTTTGGCAGCAGTTGAATATGGCTCTGAATATTTTAGGAAATTGTAATATTTTTGGTTGCTCATCAATTAACATCAATATGTGACTTTTAGAACCACATTAAGGTCAGTATTTCTAACATAGAATAAATATATATATACATATACATACATGTATGTTTACACACATTCTATGAAATTAATCCATGAATAGCCAACCACTGTGTAAAGCTGAAGAAACTCCTGCATAGGCCATTGTGTGCAACTGGATTTCTGATATTTTCTTACTTATGCTGATAAAAAAACCTGATTTGGACTTCTGACCTTGGATACAGAACAGTTCATATATCTTGTCAGGGATCTAATTCAAATTCTTGATAGAACAACTCAAGATTGGTTTTAAGGCACATTGGAAAATCCTTCAGACTTACACAGCACAAGATAAAAGCTTCTGAATAATACAGTTTAAAGCTTTAAATGATCGTTCTTTGCCTCAGTTATTTTCTTCAACAACTACATCATATTTGGCAAACAATAAAACACTCTTCTCACACAACATCCTCCTTCCTGTTCTGAATATGTGAACAGGTACCAGCACAAGAAACTTTTAAAGGTATTTGTATATTTAGAAACACATGTTTTCCCAAATAACTTTTGACATTGTTCCTATTCTCCCATATTTTATTTCTTTCATCACATAAAACCCCTGAGAATATTTTCTTTTTTTTCTTGTGGTAACAAAGACAAAAACAACGTATCAAATATTTCTTAAAGTCATCCCATTATAATTAGGTTATAAATCTTCATAAAAAACATATGCTGTCTGTAATAAGAAGTTATAACTAAGACAAACATATTTATAGAGAGAGATAGACATAGAGCTATCTGTCTATAATGAATATAGTGAAGATATACCTTCAAGAAAGTACTACACATGCCTGGATTGCTGTTATATTATAGTTGGTTAGTGCACATCCGTTTACAATGCTAAACTTACTGGATCAGAACTAGTTCCAAATGAGCAGTTTTCAGCATCAGTTGGTAGGTCTCTGATGTTTCACAGCTTTGGCTTTTTTTTTCCCCGTGGTTATTTTTGCCTTGCTTGGGGAGGGGGATTGGTTATGCCTAAATATGCAAACTGTATCCCTTTATACACAAGAGCAGTCATACCTTGTGAGACACTAGACTACTTCTCAGTGACCTTACAAACTTCCCTTGAAATTTCCAACTGCATATTTAGCTGCATATTTAAAACGTAATCTCAACCAAATCCTGTGGACTTTACAAACACATAGATTTTATTTACAAAGGAGTAACTTTGACCCACACAATAATTTAAATGCTATTATTTCAGTATGAAGACTCATTTAAGCAGAATAATTGGCATTAATAGCACTTACCTGATTGAGTGCAATAGAGGTTATACAGATCTTTTCCAATTCAAAACCATGCAATAGCCATTTTAAAAAAATAATGCAATGTTTGAAATTTATGAAAATTAGGATTTTACTGAAAATGCTTTTAAAGAGGCTTCTAGACACAAATAGTGCAATTTGTTACGTTGTGGTTAAAAGAAATATGCCATATATAATTATAGACCAGGAGATTTAGATCAGTTGATATGTTAATCAAGTCATGAGTATTGCATTCCATCATAAAAAGAATGTCAAGCCTCTTTTCACTAAGAGAAATCAGCTACATGACTATCAGACTCTCACCAGCCTACTGAAAGGACTTAAAGAAATCAATATCACACAGAAAGATGGATTGAGCATGAATCAATGTGGCAAGCACATAACCAAACAGACATGGAATTAAACAAGAAAAAAAAAAAATACAAACCAAACCAAAACCAAACCAAACGAAACGAACAAAGATTGTCGCTTAACCTGTTTTGTCAGAGCTGGTATTGATGGTATTGGTAGTGATGGAAGTGAAGGTAGTCTTTGCGCTGTCCTTGGTAGTAACAGATTTCTGCTTATTTTTCATGGCTTCCAGTGCTTTGAGCTTCTTGGCATGTTTAGTGCCTTTGTAGTGGGCCGCAGCCTGGCTCTACAAAGGAGAACAAAATGAACCATGCAATCAGGCTCATTTCTAAACTGGCATTCTCTGTATTAGTACAAATACAGACTACCTTTCAATAATGGGTACCACTTACATTATCCAAGTAGTGACCAAACAGAAAATTATAATTAGAATGATGCTTGGAAAACAATGGAAAAACTACTAGAGCAATGCAAATTCAATAAATACAGTATATTACTGTATAACAGTAGATTACTTTCAGACCAAAATTAGGTTGTTTCAGTCTACCCTGCTACCATTAGTGTTTCTGTTAAGATTTATGTTGCTTTCACATGAAAAAAAAAAAATTCTCAGGCAAGAGGGAAGATGACACTCTCCTCCCAGTAGCTTTGTACTTTTCCAGTTTCTATTTCAAAATAGAGCTTTTGTCAAAGCTTTCGTCAAAGAACAGTTTACTACTAATAGTGGAATCAGGAACTTCTCAGACAAGACTGACGGTAAAAAACAAACCAAAAATACCCCAGTCCAAAACTAAAGCCCAAACAAAAGAAAGCAAAATATAAAACACACCCTTCAAAGCCCATCACCAAAGACTTAACTGAATGTGAGGCAGACATGCAATTATCTGGCTTTCCTAAAATTAAAAAAAAAAATAAAAATAGAGGAATAATTTTGTTCACCTGCTACAAAAGGTAGTGTTTGAAATTCAAAGTCAGGAGCATCCTTTCAAAGGACAAAGCTCCCACAGATCCTATCACAGTCCCAAATATATTTTGGCTACTTCATATCGTTAAGCGAAAATAGGTTTGTATATGCACTGCTATTAAAATTCATGCATTATACTGCAAATAACTTTATTATTTCAAGAGTTATTATGAATTTTCTTCATTTAATATAAGAGAAGTATATTTTAAGAATAGTATTCGAACTATAAGATTAAACATTATACAAAAACCACTAGAATTTGGATGAATATTCAGAGTTTATTTCTTCACTAATTATTCAAAGTTTTATAAGAAAGACAGTCTTTCAGTTGATAAGTTGACAACATGAAACATGGTTATATCTTTACTTTTGAACTTCAAACTTTATGGAAAGTAAGTCCTTTATTACTTGAAAGAGAAGTTAAGACTTTAGAAATATAGTCAAAATTTAGCTACTACAGAATTGAAAAAATGAAAAGCAACAATTCTGGGTCATCTCAAGGACCCACAAAGGTCAGTATTTTCTTTTTAGAAAACATGAAACAATAGAAGATACTTAGGACATAAAAAAAGGTAAATGCTTTCTATTGTGGAATCAAAAGAATTGAAATATATATATGGAATTTAGTGGCTACAAACCTAAAGTATCAGAGGGCATAAAAAGACAGTCATTCCAATCACTAAGCTGCTCATGCAGGTAGAAGAATCCTGCATTATCTGGCATTTATTAGTCATTAGACTGCTATTTAATGCTACTTGATGTGCTGAATTTTGGGGAGAGGAGTTCTAGTGGCTAACTATCACTGTAAGGATGTATATTATTTCTGAGAACTATGACTTTCAGCTTACATAAAAAACCTTGATTCCTTCCAGATGCCTGAGATTTGAGAAGCGTGAGTAGCAAAGAAGTGAGAGACCTTATCTAAAACCAATTAACAATATATGTGTAAGTGTATACATGCATAGATATACACACACACACATACACTCTTGTATATTGAGATGCATCATTCAGTTTGGTTGAAAAGCCAGTTTCTCTATACCTAAAATAGTGTAAATATTGTATTAGGTACCCTTATTGAAAGAACACTGGACAGTGAAGTTTTTCATTAGAAACAACTTGAACAGAAACAGCACAATCATGCAATTTTTACAATTCTCAACACATAACATTGAGACATACTGTAAGCCAAATACAAACAGTCAGAAGATGTTAATTATAATCAAACCAAAAGACCAGTGTTAAGTTACAATGACGCATTAAAAATGATATAATACTGCACACCTTTGTGTTGCTATCATGTCAACTATTTTTAGAGTTTCTAGTCAAATTTAATCATAAGCCAGCTTCAAATTCTGACTGCACTTGTTTTCCCTGATAGTGTCACTAGTCAAACATCAGAAACATACTCATAACATGGTCCTTAATACTGAATTATGGATGCTGATGTTAGTTTAATACACATCTCAACTTTCTTCACAGAATTGTTGGCAGAGAACCCCAAGTTTAATTCTTCTGCATACATCGTTCTCTCCAACCTCTCGCAGCTATAGTTCCACAAACCTCATCTCAAGTTGTATATAGGATGCTGAGGGAATATACAATGAGGGCCTGTGAAGACATTGGTGACCATTTCATTGCTCTGAAATATATGAATGAAACTGCTCTAAAGTGGAAACACATTGCTCAAAGTCACAGGTACAATCGCTGTTATGCAGAGTTGTCCGTAACTAACTTCCCACAGAGTGCTGCCAGTTTACCCAGCTTCTACTTAAATAAGATCTTCAAGCCTTTTTAACTCAAAGTTTAAATCTCCTTCCTCTATAGAGAGTTGAAGCCATCTGAGCTTGTTTCAATATAACTGTAGCTGGCATGTTAATGGGAGTTCTATGTGAGAGCAAACAGATTGCTCCTAAGCATTTAACCAGCTCCAAATTAGATTATGCTGAACTTTTACAACTAAACTGGAACCCTAATTAAAAGACAAAAAAAAAAAAAAAAAAAA